>CM076578.1:1163049587-1163228994 GCA_034641835.2 Pinus albicaulis | reverse complement strand
ACCTCTATTGGACACCTCGGACATTGCAGAACAACTCACACCAACAGAGTTAAACCCAGACTGCATGGAACAAGCCACCACAGATTGTATCATGGACATGCAAATCAAGAACACTCGTCAACAGCAGATCCAACTGTATCGGGTTGTCAAAGCTGGCCAACTCTGCACCAAGGAAAGTGGTTCACCAGGGACCAAGTTCAGCAGAAATTTCCTCATCTCATGGAGGAACTTAACGCAATGGGGACCATTGCTTCCTAAGGGGGGAGGAATGATCCAGGTGGATATTGGTGGTCACCCGCCTATTCCACTTGGGGCTCCACCATTGTATATTTCAGTTTTTCAGTTTCGGCACAATTTACTATTTTTAGCAGTTTTTCGGGTCCTAAACTTCCGGAGCCGTTTTGAGGCCCTAAACGACGTTTTTTTGGGAAAACGGAGAGCAACATGGGTCCATGGACTGATGTTGCTCGTTCCAAATTTGTAGTCCTCGGATAGATCTTTCTAACGAGGTATGGTACGCGTCAAACGGAGATCGTATGCCAAAGTTACGCCCTGGGAAGTTGAAACACCAATTTACCCAAACGGGGCCCATAGTTTTGGCGCTTCATCTCCTAGGGTTAGGGTTTTGGCTGTTTAGGATTTCCCATTGTTTCTAAATGATAAATAGGCCCTCGAGCCTCATTGTAACTCAGTTCAGAGACCTGTAGCCGCCACATCTCTCCCCCATAGAAACTTGAAAAATGAAAACAACAAGTTAATTCAACATCAAAGGTTAAACTTTAGCAAGGAGAAAGTTCGAAGGAAAATTTAAGTTCAGAAGTATCAAATAAGACTGTTCAACAACCTGTTGATAGTTCTCGGGAGGTTCCAAAACAAAAATTGAGTGAAGAGGAACAAAAGAAAGTGACAAAGTAGAGCCATTCCTTTAATATTGTAAAGGAGTTGGAAAATATTAAAGTGACAGTTCCTTTGATGAATTTGATTAAGACTCCAACATACAAAAATAAATTTGTTGATTTTATAAATCTTTGAAAAGACAACCATGCAACAAACACAGTAAACTTACAAGAAGATAAAAAAATGGTGATGTTTGGTCCTCATGTGGAGGAAGTGGATACTTATACTCCTTATATTTATATTTCATTGCTGTTACATAAATTCATTCTTCATAATTCAATGTTGTATTTTGGGGCCTCTCATAACTTGATGCCTCTTTTAGTAATGAAAAGTTTCAACTTACATATCACTAAGCCTTACAAGGATTTGTATTCATTTGATTCTAATAAGGTAAAGTGTGTGGGGCTAATTAAATATTTGGTGGTTTCTTTGGCTCAAATTCCATCCAAAAGCATCGTGATGGATGTAGCAGTTGCTGACATCCCAACATGCTTTGGAATGCTCCTGTCTAGATCCTGGGGAGCTAAACTAGGAGGAGTTTTAAAGCTTGATTTTACATATGCCATCATCCCTATTTTTGGTGGTGAAGAAAGCAGGTTGTATAGGGAGACCAGTTTTGTTAACACGGTCACACAGGAAGGTTCCAGTAATTCGCCTATATATAGTCAGGAAAAATACGATCTTTCTTGTTTTATGTTACAAGAAACAAAAGATATTTCCAAAGACACTAAAGTGCAACTCGCTTCAGTAATATAGGATAAGGAGAAAATAACAAGTGGAATTTGGAAATTATGCTTTGATGGTGCCTATTCAAAATATGGAAGTGGAGTTGGAGTACTCTTGATTTCCCCAAAAGTTTAGTTCATGCCTTTTTCTTATAAATTAAAATTTGACTCCACAAACAAAATTACAGAGTATGAAGCTTTAATTCTTGGACTCCAAATTGCTAAGCATATGGGAGTTCAATGCATCTTTATTTTTGGGGATTCAGAGTTGGTAGTAAAACAGATCAAGAATCACTGCCAAGAAAGGCATCTGAGACTGAGAACTTACATAAATGAAGTTTTGTATTTGGTGGAAAATTTCTTTGTTTCTTTTAAAATACAAGTCATTCCTTGAGAAGGAACCAAACTTGTTGATTCTATAACAGTTGCAACAAGTACCTTCAAACGCCCTTTGAATCCCAAACTGAATTATGAAGTCAATATTAGACACATGCCATCCATCCTAGATAATATCAAACATTGGAAAGTCTTCTAGGATGAAGAAAAAATTAAATATTTTCTCGAAATTATTGGTAACTTTTCTGATTTGGAAATTGATCAGGAAGGGGATATGGAAGAAAACCAGAAAGGACGTTTGTATTTCAAATATTCTATTGGAAATAAAAAAATATTACAACTTAAGGACAATGTAATACCAAAAGGATTAGTACCTCTGGAACGACTGTTTAATATGAATGATGTTGCGGTTAATCCGAAAAAGATAGACTTAGAAGATGACCTTGAAGATTGTGATATGGGAAAACAACAACAACCAAACATGGCAAGGATAACTAAAGATGTCCCATAGAATTTTAAACATACTTATTTTAATCTTTTTAAGAAGTTTGTTGATATTTTTGCTTGGTCATATGAATATCTGAAAACATATGACACTAGTATTATTAAGCCAAGATTCCTTTAAAATCAGGGATAAAGGATTAGAAATAAAATTTGATACATATTAACCCTTTGGTGTTGCCATCTATAGAAAATGAAGTCAAAAAACTGTTGTAGGAAAAAATAATAGTCCCACTAAGGTACTCTGATTGGGTGGCAAATATTGTTCCCGTGAGGATTAAAATGGACATAAATGGTTGTGTATTGATTTTTGGAATTTGAATAAAGCATATTTGAAGGAAAACTACACACTTCCCAAAATGGATCACATCTTGCAAAATGTGACAGGATCATACAGGTTATCAATGATCGATGGCCTTTATGATTATAACTAGATTTGAGTGAACAAATAAGATCAAAAGAAGATGAAGTTTACAACTCCTTGGGGCACCTTCATGTATGCCAAGATACCTTTTGGAATAATGAATGTTGGTGCCACTTTTAAAAGGGCTATGGATTTATAATTTGTAGGAGAAAGAGACATATTTGTATTAATTTACTTGAATGATATAAAATATTTCTCTAAATCAGATGATGAGCATTTAGAGCACTTGGAGCATAGTTACTTTTCAGAAGTGTAGAAAGTATGGCCTTTCTTTAAATCCCAAGAGGTCCCATTTTGCTCTGAAAGAAGTTAAATTTTTGGGCCATATTGTGTCGAATGATGGAGTAAAAATATATCCGAAAAGAGTGGAAGAAATAAAAAACATACCTATGCCTATGAGTAAGAAGGAGATGCAAAGCTTCTTAGGAAAAATAAATTTCTTCAAAAGGTTTGTTCCTAATTATGCAGAGATTGCCAAGGAAATAACTAATATGTTGAGAGAAGGTGTGAAGGTTATATGGACAACAATTGCTAGGAAATATTTTTCAAGGATCAAGGAGGCTCTTCAAGAATCTCCTGTGCTGGTAAGTCCTGATTATACAAAGCCTTTTCAGATATTTTATTTTTCTTCTTCCACTATCATTGTAGCAATGCTCTTACAAAGGAATGAAGAGAAGAAATAACAACTTGTGGATTTATTTAGAAAAGTATTAAGAGACATGTAATTAAAGTATAATATTTTGGAAAAGCAAGTGTATTCTCTAGTTAAAGCACTGAAGGATTTCGGGGTCTATATTCTTTAATCACAAATTGTAGCTTATGTTCCAAATGCTTCTTTAAAAGATGTGTTAACGCAGGGTGATGTTGAAGGAAAAAGAGAAAAATGGATTGCAAGAATTAAGGAATATGACATGGATATAAAGCCAGCCAAGCTGGTGAAAGGATAGGGTTTGGCAAAGATCTTAACATAATTTTTTTTTCAAGCGATGGGGATCAATTTGCTAGCTAAGGTTGAGGATAATAAATCCATCGCAGAAATAAGTAAAGACACGGAACTAGAAAACAAATTTCAGTACAAATATCTTTGTTCTCAATGGTATAAAGACATTGTGCATTATTTATGTTTTATTTGTTTTCCTCCTTATTTAAATAGATCAAAATATAAAGCCCTGAGAGTGAAGGCTCAAAATTATGTGATAGAAAATGGGAAGCTATATTGGAAATATCTGGTTGGCATCCTTTTACTTTGTCTAACATAGGGAGAATCAATTGATACAGTAAATTAATATCATGGGTGTCCTTGTGGTGGCCACTATGGATGGAAAGTTACAACTCACAAAATTTTGAAGGCGAGATTCTTCTGGCCTTCTCTTTTTTCATATGTTTTTAGATTGTTAAGGGGTTTCCAGAAATGTCAAATATTTGCTGAAAAGAAAATATTTTCACAATTGCCTCTAATTCAAGTATTTATAGAGGAGCCTTTTAGGCAATGGGGATTGGATTTTATATGGGAGAGAAATCCATCATCCAATGGACAGTATAAATGGATTTTAACAGGCACTAAATATTTTACTAAATGGGTGGAATTTTTCCCAACAAGAAGAGCGAATTATGCAGAAGTGATTAAGTTCTTGGAGGATATTATTTTCAGTAGGTTTGGTTGTCCCAAAAGGCTAGTAACAAACAATGCACAAGTATTTAAGTTTGCAAGGTTGATTGATTTTTGTCAAAAGTATAATATGATTTATCTCATTGTATTACCTATCACCCTCAGGGGAATGGGTTAGTAGAGTATTCTAACAAAACTTTGGTGAAAATTCTTAAAAAGACTATTGTAGAAAATCAAAAGAATTGGGATACTAAATTAAAATTTATTTCTAGTAAAGTAGAGTAACTCCAAGCATAGTTGATCTGTTTCCTGGCCAGTTGATAAATCTTGTATTACCATTTGTCCAAGATATTCAGGAAGAATAAATTCCCCTAATTCGAAGGATGAACCAGTTGATTGAGCTAAATGAAAATAGAGAAAAAGTCAAGGAGAATTTAATCAGATTCCAAGAAAAGACAAAGGTAGTGTTTGACAGAAAAGCCAAATATATTCCTTTTCAGACTGGAGATCTAGTGCTTAGATGGGATGCAAGGAGGGAAGAAAAAGGTAAACATGGTAAGTTTGATCCCTTGTGGTTTTTTCCTTTCAAGATAGCATAATCTAGGGAAAACAACACTTTTCTTCTTGAAAATCTAGATGATGAGCTCATACAACTGCAAGTGAATGGGAAGTACCTCACACATTATTTCCAACATTGATTTGAAGATTGATTTCATCACTATACATACTGGTGTGACATTGTTAATATCCCGGGGATTTATCCATTGTAATGTGCCTATTTGCAATTTTGACTCCATGCCCGAAGTGAAGCACTAATATGCGGTTCTTAGTGTTTTATTTTTGAAAACACTATCCCTAGGTGGAGCTAGATGTTGTATCCAGTTTTAATTTCCATGTGTAAATTTTTTTAGGATATATTGCTAATAAAAATAAAATAGAAAGAAAAATAAGAGAAAAATAATAAAGCTTGAATGCACTCTGAATTGTTTGTTTTGGGATAAATTCTTTGTTTAAAGGTGTTGATTATGATTAATGGGATAATCACCATTTAGCACAGCTATTCTATTTTGGTGGGACTTAGTAATTTTCATTAAAGTTTAAAATTTTCACATGTTCGGACGCAGATATCAGTTATATGTCGGGGCCCACGAGATGGGGCAAACCCAATGACACTAACTGCCCGATGTATAATGGAGGAGGTGACTCCACAGAGAATTTTCAACATGGCTATGATCGTAAGATCTATGACTTGAATCATCTACGGGGGCACTCCTCCGACAATCAACCATACCAAAGGTTGCCCCTGTAGTGACGTCAACAAGTGAGCCAGAATACGTCAGCAAGCGAGCCCAACCCCACAAGCATTCTGCCACGTCATTCCTCCCGCCACCACTTGTTAATCACTCATGTCATTTCCACCATTAATACTCTAGGTCATCTTTCATTTAATTCCATACAGAGGCATTTAATTTCCTTCCCCCCCCCCCCTCTTTCACACAATTAGTCTATAAATCCCATTTTCTTGTCCATTCTCCCATACTCTCTTTATATGTTTGCACTGTCATACTTACATCAAAATGATCAGTGACCATCCCAATCAGAAATCCTAGTCACTACCAGGTATTTGTCACAGTCACTCTTTTATCAGTTGTATAAAATATCCAAAAAAAATACTATTGTTGGTTCGTTGTCTCATATTCCATTAATATACATGGAAGGATATATTTTTTATACTGTTTTTTCCTTAAACCATACTGAAATTTTCCATAATATCCTTGTGATCAAGTCCAATTTTCCATATTATGTTGTTGTGTTCAAGTCTGGGTTTCTCTCAACATTTATTATTGAAACCCAACTTTTTCCCGAGTTTATCAGCTGGCTAGTGTCTGCTATGTATCCTAAAATTTGTTTTGTGATGGAAAAGTTAGGAGAAAATATTTTTTCAGGTGTCTTCAACCTAATCTAGCAAGCACTCTTTTTCCATCCTTAGATTCATATACTACGTTTTCAGAAGAAACCGTGTTAGCTTATTTTGAGTATTTAACAAGTCAAAAGTATGCCCAGACTGTGTTCTATCTGATGCCCAGCAGGAAATCATTGTCCTCTTTGTCAAATAATTTTCCCTTAGATACTTTTGCTGAAGAAGTTAAACCTATTCTTCAAATTTTAAACAAAATTTTGGGGAAAGATAATTCATCAATCATTGAAAAAGTCACAATGGGTCTTTTTAGTTTAATGATGAAGCCTAGGGTTTTCCTAGATATTCCATATTTCTGGGAGGGGTTATTTAATGCCCAGTTTATGAATTTTTCACTTACAGGATGTTTTAGGTTCCCTTCTTTGATTACATATTTGTTCTTGTATACTCATGTGGAGAGATTCATGCACTTGGGGCTGAATATTATGGATGTCAATAAGAACAGAAAATCAGTGCTCTTTTGGATTGATGTAGTAAGCGGGAGTCCAAATAATGAAGGCTTGGTGGAGTTTGCTGCTTCTTTTATTTCGGTGTCTTATTCAATCATAAATTGTTCTCTTGCACCTTCTTTACTACCAAAAGTTCAATATTTTCTTCAATTGAGAAAGGATTTGAAAGTGGGGGATTGGTATTCATTTGAATATTTTTCATAGATCATATTGTATGGAGCAGACATTGAACCCTACAGGTTGCCAAATTTTGTTCCTATGAGGTTGTTTGCTTTAGAATTTATAAGGCAGAGTTTAAATGTGGATAAAATTCATTTTGTTCCAGCTAATAAGGGCCTTTTATTCAAATTTCCAAGGATTGTGGGTCCTTTCATTACTAATGCCAGGCAAGATTCAGAGGATGTTCAAAGAATTATTGAAGGAATTAATTTTTTATTAGGAGAGAAATGGGCTTATGACCCCATGCATATCATTTCAAACAGAAGAGTATAAAATAGATATGCTCCATTCTTACATGAAGAAAAATCTGAAATTGACAAGCTGGAAAATGGAGGAAAATCAACTCCAATGATGGGAGTAGAGGTTGAAACTCCAGTGTAGACTAAGAAGAACCTTAAAAGAGGTAGAGAAGAAATAATGGATTTATATGAAAATGAAAATGGAACATCAAAAAGAGAAAATATATCTGATGAGAGTAACATAATGCTAACTCCTGGTTTTCAATTACAGTTGGGAGAGAAAATATGTACACCATCTTCTCCACATCCCGGTGAGGCTTCTTAGGGATTAGTACCAGTCATCAAACAAATATTTGCACATATTGAAGACAAAAATAATAATATTAAAGAAAACATGGAAGCTAAACTGGAAGCTCAATTATTTCCTGATTACTAGACGAAGCTACTGTCAACCATGGGTTTAGAAAGAAATCGACTTAAAATTACCTTTTCTCATCTGTATTCTTTATCTGTTTCTTCTTCTAAATGTTTTAGAATTGTCAATTTGACTGTGGATGCCAAAAATATTCCCTTGCCTGATAAGATTAATCTCCATAGGAACACTGGAGAATTAATCTACAATGATTTGAATAAAACATTTTTCAGCTACCAGCAAAGATAAAGCCATGTTGGAGAAGGCTATTGGATAGTTAAAATATGAAAAGGAAAATTACAGAGCCATGTAAACTTAGAATGAAGAATTGAAAAAGCTACTAATCAAAGTTAGAGTGAATCCTTGAGACAAAGGTGTAATTCAAAATATGTTGCAAGGTGCTGAAGCATAAATTTATGTACTCAGGAATAAGTTAAAATTACCTACCGGATAGCATACAATGACTTCAGAAGTAACCCAAGTTGAAAGAGAAAAATAAGCTTTAACTAATCAGTTATTGCAAAGAAATGAGGATGTGAATAAGTTGAGGAAAATAAATGATGCTTTACAAAAATAGTTTGATTCACATGTCTGTACTATTTTAGTAGACACAATTTTAGAGGACCTAACTGCTAAATTAAATCAAGTGATGACTGAGTTAAAACTAGCTGAGAATGAGATGAAGAGAAGGTAGAGTGACTTTGATAAAGAAATAAGTTGATGAAGAAGAATCCGGATTTTCCACAGTGTCAAAGAATATTTTTCGATGTTTTGAATCCCAATGGGGATCCATCTTCAGGACGAATGAATGAAGGACTGAAAGAAGGAATTAGGTCAAAATTATAGATAAATGAAAATTATAAAAAGAGATGACAAACATTAATTTCTAGGAATTAATTAATTTATTTTAATTTTTTAATTAGATTAAATTAATAAATTAATTAATAAATATGATAATTTTAATAAATTAATTATTTTTAATTAAATATAATTAAAAAAATTAAAATAAATTAATTAATTCCTAGAAATTAATGCTTGTCGGCTCTTTTTATAATTTTACTTTCTCCATTAATTTGACCTAATTCCTTCTTTCAGTCCTTCATTCATACGTCCTGAAGATGGATCCACATTGGGATTCGAAACGCCGACAAATATTCTCTGACACTGTCGAAAATCCGGATTCCCCTTATTAAGGTTATTGAATAGGAATTGTCCATGACAAAGGAGACTGCTGAATAGTGAAAAATATAGAAAGGATTTTCAGACTACATATCAGGATATCAAGGAATTGAAGGAGAAAGTAAAATGTAACATGTCCCTTGTTCCGGCAAGAGAGATCTTATTGAATGATATTATTACTACTGTTAAAAACATTTGGGAGTTTTTATTGATTATGGAGAAAATACAATTGTCAGAGACATGGAAGGTGAAATTATGCCGCCTAAACAAAAGTTACAACAAAGAGCACATTTTGAAAAGAATATGATTGACTTCCTGAATTCCAAATCCACACAACAATTAAAAAAATCTGGAATAGAAAACATGATTGAGTACGTGGTTGAGATCAACAAAATGAGAGTAAGGAATTTGCACAGGAAATTATCTGAGAATAGGTTAAAGGAGGTGAAAGAATCTGCAACAAAATTCAATACTGCTTTTGATAAGAGAAACAAGGAAGACTTGCCATCTTGTTGGGATTAGCATGGGAACCTATCTCCTTGGGATACTTTTGAAAAAATGCTAGTGGAAGCCAAAAGAAAAATTGGCACCACTTATGAAAAGAATATTTGTCGACGTGTCAAAGGGGCTGCTATCATTAACTATATATAGGGAGACTTCCAACTTCTTTGGATGATGATAACTCTATTTATTGAGAAGCCAACCTAGAAAAAATTCATAGAATTTAGATTGGATGACATCAAGTTCATGAAAATCCCAAATGAAAATGCATAAATGTGGAAGAGGTGTAGATAATTGATGTATCCTCAAACAACTGATACAGGACCAAGACCTTCCATTGTTCCTGATGTTAAAATCATTCAATGAAATAGAATATTCCAATGTGGAGTTAAATTTTTATTTTTATAATGTTGGCATAAATACTTTATTTTCTATGTAATTTCATTTTTGAATATAATATGTTGAGAACACTTAGTTCCAAAGTAGTTTAGGGAGTTAACATTTTCATATATTTCTTTTGAAATTTTGTATAAAAATACTTGGAAAGAAGAAGTGAGGTTTTGGATTTTTGGACCTCAGAGCACTACATTTTTGTACTTAACTTTCATATGCTAAGGAATAAAGTTTTCACAGAGTTTCTAGAACTTTTTGGGTATGATTAGTCTTTCTTGTTCCATCTTTTGTTAATGTTTCTTATCTCATAATTGTGTAATGAAGCTACTGGTCTCTAATGTTACATTGTTGTGAATTAGAGTTAAAATCCTTAATGATGTGCTCCTCTATTCTGTATTTCATTTCATGCGAGCCATTTTTATTCTAAAGTTAAAGATGGCATATTCTGTGTAAGACAACCTATTATCTGAGGCTTTCCACTATCAAATATTTCTATCCTTTATGTCATTTGTATTGAACATCAAAACACATTTGTGGAAGCATTTTTCTAATATGAAAATTTGAATGGTTTTAAATTATATTTTCGGGGTTTTATAAAATGAATGGACAAACAAGTAATTCTTTTCAAGTTTTACATGAATGTGTTTGGCACTGATTTCTCCTTAGCAAGAGATTGTCTCCCAAGGTACAACATCACTCACCAGAGCCATGTACCCAGTGTACCGATCTAGTGAGCTCCTCTGCTTGTGATGTGATGTGGGTGCTCCCACTTTCTCTCTAGCACCATGCAATAATCTGTCAGCTTCCTTGGTGTGCTTCCTTCCATCTCTTGATGCCTCTGCTTTAGCAGGTGCTTCCATTCTTTTCTCCTCTGCTTGTGGTTGTTCCAAAAAATCCCAAGGTTCTTCCTTTGGAGCTAAAATCTCCTCATCTACATGCAACTGAAGCTCCCTCTCAAGGGAACATCTCATGGCCTTCTCTTCATCTAACTTCACATATATACAAACAATTGTCATATTGTGAGATGAAATTTACACCCAATAGTTGTGAGGTGTATAAGTGTACCCCACAAATATGTTCAAATTTTTTGTCGGTTCAAGATTTTTCGTTGCATATTTGGAAAAATGATAGTAAAATGATGAACCAAAGACCCTGAAGTGTGACACATCTAGATTCTTCCCTGAAAAATATTCTTCTGGTGTACTCATCCCAAGAATCTGATGAAGACTCTTGTTCTGCACATATATCATTATGTTTCATGCTTCATCCCACAAGTGCAATGGTAAGCCCTGATCATGCAAAATCACCCGTGTGACTCCCACAATACTTATGTTCTTCCTTTTAGAAACCCCATTCTACTATGGGTTATGGGCTTCTATTAAATTCCATATAATGCATTCTTTTGAACAAAAATTCTTGAACTCATTCAACATATATTCATCACCTTTATCGCTCCTGAGAGCCTTCAATTTAATGTCAGTGTCTTTCTCAACAAGTGATTTAAATTCAAAAAAAATTGAGAATGTTTGGTCTTTCTTCTACATGAAGAATATCCAACACTTACATGAGAATCATCTACAAATATCACATAATACATGTGCATGGCCGTGGAGGTAGTCGAGAAAGTTCCACACATATGAATGAACTCTTTCAAAGACTTCTTGCGCTCTATTGTCCTTATCTGTTAAGTCCCTATATTACTAGTATAGCCCCTTATTGTTGTTAGTGTAACCCTATTATTGTTATTGTTGTACCCCTATAACCCCAATATTTTTATTATTGTGCCCTTACATTATTATTGTTAGGTTGGCTAGGATTATATTGTGACCCCATGGACTCCTATATATAGAAGGAGGTTTTGTCATTTGTATCATCCAATAATTGTTCATTTATGTAATGTGAAGGAGGTTCCCCCCTCTAAGTGGCTTATTTATAAGGCGTTGATCTCTCTTTTCTTCTATTTTTGGAGCTAGTTTCATAACATTTGGTTTCAGAGCTTTGGATTATAGGCTTTCGCTGATCCAAACAAGCCATCGTGGAATTTTCACTATAATTTTTTTCTACGAAGTTTCAGAAGCTGAAATGTTTACAGAGAGAATGCGAAATCTTGAGGAACATCGTGTAAAAATTTCAGATCTTGGTTCACAATATTTTCGGAGATATGATCTGTGGAATTTAGGGTTTTTTCAGGCTCCTGAATTTCACCTAAAACAGGTCATCGTGGAATTTTTGCTATAAAGTTTTGTCTATGAAGGTTCAGAAGAAAATTTTATAAAGTAAAGCCGACATCCTGAGGAACTTCCTATAAAAATTTTAGATCTTGGTTCGCAATATTTTCGGAGATATGATCTGTGGAAGTTAAGGTTTTTTCAGGTTCCATAATTTCATCTCAAAGATGTGACTACGGGAAAATCGTCATAACTCTCTCTCTGAGCGTCAGATTGGAATTCTGTAAAACGTGGCCATAAGTAAATGGACTGTAGTTTCATGTGTATCAATTTTAGAGCCGAAGGAGGAAACATTGACACGTTTCACGTCGTACAAGTTCACTCTACCGAACCAGTGGGAGATTGAGCATAACTTTTCCTTAAAGAATCCAAATCAGGTTAGACCTGTGGCATTCAAAAGAAGATTCAAAGGGATACTACAGGGCATAGTTTCAGATATTTAAGATCTGAAATCAAAAAGATAATTCAGTTTCAATATCGAGCACCTCAAAAGCAAGAAAACTGTGTGTAATTTTTTTTCGAATTGCATAAGTCTTGTGTGAAAAATCAATTTGAAGTGATTCCAAGGTCATATTGAAGCATATATATAAGTATTGGGTTCTAAAAGGCCACCTAAAAAGAATTCAACACCCATTAAGCCTTCATAAGGCTCTACTATGACTCATGAAGAGGAAGAAGCGCAACATGACATATCAAAATTACAAGAGCAAGTGCACCAAATTTTTCTCTCGCAAAGAGCAACAAAAAATGAAATGGAAGTTTTGAAGAAAGGCGTGGAAACTAAGATGGATGTTTTGAAGGAATGTGTGGAAGCTAAGATGGATGGTTTAAAGAATAGCATGGAAGCTAATATGTATGGTATGGAAGCTGGCATGGAAGCTAAGACGGATGACATGGAAGCTAAGATCGATGAAAAAATTAAAGACAACATGGAAGACATGAAGAATGATCTAAAAGCAGACATGGAAGGTTTGATGAAAAGGTTAATACAAGAAATGATTCCTAATGGTGGAAATATAGTAGAGGAAACTCATGATGAGAACAAAATAAATGTTAATTGTGATTTCATAAACTCTAATGTTTGATTGAAGAACCACCATATTCCAAAGATGGATCTGAGAAATTTTGATGGCAAGGATCCCGTAACATGGATACTATAGATGGAGTAATATTTTATCTCAATAATGTGAAAAACACACAAAAGTTACGTATTGCAACTTTACATTTAGAACAATATACATTTGTATGGTATTGATGGCTTTTCTCCCATAAAAAAATTGTCAATTGGTCAATTTTTATGGAAGAAATGATAGCAAATTATGAGGATACAAAGAGAAACACCTTATTTAGCTAATTGATAAATCTCAAACAAAAGGGTTCAGTGGTGGATCACAATGAGGACTTCCAAAAATTGAATATAAAGGTAACTGTTATTCAAGAGGAACACAATATTGATGTCTTCATATGGACTTTAAAGGATAACATCCAACATGAAGTTCATGTTTGGGAACCTGATTCATTGGAGAAGGCATTTAGGTTGGCAAGAAAAATTGAATGTAAAATTATGGTGACAATGAAGCCTAACACTCACATCTATAAATATGGAAGTATTGCTACACCTAGAATTCCGCAACCTACAAGGGCTACACCACAAAAATTGGAAGAAAAAAGAGAAAAAGGGCTTTGCTACAGTTGTGATTGAAAATACACTAAAGTTCATAAGTGTGCTGAGAAGAAATTATTTTACATAGATTGTGAAGAGGAGGAAGAAAATGAACAGGAAACTTCAAAAGAAGAGGATATACACTAGGAACCAACCCTAGAAGAAGAAGAAATGAGTTCAACCATATCATGTAATGCATTGGCAGGAATTACCACTCAAACTCTCAAGATAGAAGGACATATCAAGAACAAAAAGGTAACAGTGTTGATTGATTCGGGTAGTACCCATAATTTTATTCATTGTAAGGTAGCCAAGGAATTGAATTATTTCCTATATTCAACACCAGAATGTCAAGTGATGGTTGCAAATGGAGGAACTATAAATTTATTTGGAAAATTGCATAATATCAAGCTAACCATGGGGGAATATGTATTTAATAGTCCAATTCTTTCAATTCCAATGGGAGGCGTTGATGTTGTACTAGGACTACAATGGTTACAATCTTTGGGGACGATAGATTTTAATTTTCAAGAAATTTTCTTGAATTCTTTTTTGGAAGGAAAGGAAATCAAATCAAGGGTTATCGTAGGGAAGCCATGAAATATAATAAGCTCTAATGTCATGACAAAGCTTCTGAAGAAATAACAACGAGGCGTAATTTCACAATTATGCTCACTAGAAGTTCCAACATCAAAATCATCTATTTCTCCAGATCTCCAAAAAGTCTTGGACAATCATTCTAAGGTTTTTGAAACTCCCAAAGGACTCCCACTTATTCATGATCATGATCATTCTATTCATTTGATTTCAATAATTGTTCCTCTAAACATCATGCCTTACAGATATCCTTATGTCCAAAAGAGCGAAATTCAACGTATGATTGTAGAAATGTTAGAGGTTGGTATAATTAAACCTAGTCAAAGTTCTTTCTCTGCTCCAATATTATTGGTGCACAAGAAGGATGGATCATGGCACATGTGTCCGGATTATAGGGGGCTCAATAAGCTCACTATTAAAGATAAATTTCCCATTCCTGTGATTGATGAATTATTGGATGAATTACATGGAGCAATTTATTTTACCAAGTTGGATCTTCGTTGAGGATATCATCAAATTAGAATCAAGACTGAAGATATTCTGAAAAGAACATTTTGAACTCATGAGGGTCATTATGAATTTTTGGTCATGCCTTTTGGCCTTACCAATTCACCTTCTACATTTCAAGGGTTGATTAATTCCATTTTCAAACCCTTCCTTCGAAATTTTGTGCTATTATTTTTTGATGACATACTAATATACAGTAGGTCTTGGAAGGATCATGTTCAACATATTGACAGGGTGCTCAAACTATTGGAGGAGAAACATTTATATGAAAAAACATCCAAATGTTTCTTTGGAGTGCAAGAGGTGGAATATCTAGGTCATATTGTATCTCATGAGAGTGTTAAGGTAGACCCTAATAAAATTAAAGCCATTAAGGAATGGAAATTCCCCACAACCATAAAGCAGTTGCGAGGATTTCTTAGGTTAACAGGGTATTATCGCAAGTTTGTTAAGAATTATGGGAGAATAACAGCACCTCTAACAACATTATTGAATAAATATGCATTTTCATGGACTCCTGAAGCAACTAAGGCCTCTGAACATCTTAAAGAGGAAATGTGACTAGCACTAGTCTTCGCTATGCTAGAATTCACAAAAACCTTTATTGTGGAATGTGATGCCTCGAGAAATGGAATTGGTGTTGTTTTAATGCAAGAAGGAAGACCCATTGCTTTTGAAAGTCATCCAATCAAAGGAAAGTATTTACATAAAGCTATTTATGAGAAGGAAATGTTCGCAATACTACATGCACTAAAGAAATGGAAACCTTACCTAATGGGAATACACTTCAAGGTAAAATTGATCATGATAGTATTAAACACTTTTTGGAACAAAGACTATCTTCAGAAGAGCATAAAAAATGGGTCACAAAGATGTTGGGTTATGAATTTGAAATCATCTACAAAAAAGGGAACCTAAATGTTGTTTCAGATGCACTCTCAAGAAAGGATGAAGAGGTGGAAGCATTGCTTTGTGCCATTTCTATTATCCAACGATATTGGATAACTGAAGAAAGGGATGAATGGAAGAAGGACAAAGAAGTGTGGACACTCATTAAAAAGTTGCAACAAGATCCTAGTATATATGATACATTTATATGGAAAAATGATCCCTTATGGTACAAATATTACTTATATATTTGCAAGAATTCCCAACTAAAAGAAAATATTCTTTTGGAATTGGACACTTCTCCTTTAGGAGGACACTCAGGATTTTTAAAAACTTACCACAAGGTGAAGAAAGATTTTTTTTGGGATGGCGTTAAATACGATATTCAAAATTTTGTGGTAGAATGTTTGGTTTGCCAGCAAAAATAAAGTTGAGACAATTAAGACCCCGAGTATTCTACAACCTTTATCCATTCCAAGTTAATGTTGGGAGGAGATTTCAATTGATTTTATCACATGTTTACCTAAGTTTGAAGGAAAGAGTGTCATCATGGTGGTAGTTGATATACTTACCAAGTATGCCCACTTTTGTGCATTATCTCATCCATTTAAAGCAAGTACAGTTGCTACTGAATTTATGGAAACAATTCAAAAGCTACATGGAAACCCAAAGATTATTGTGAGTGACAGAGATCCCATTGTTACAGGAAATTTTTGGACAGAATTATTTTCTTTTTTGGGTACTCAACTAGCTCATAGCTCATGTTATCATCCTCAATCTAATGGTCAAACTAAGATAGTGAATAATTTTTTGGAAGGATATCTTCGTTGTTTTGTATCTGATAAGAAAACAAAATGGGTCAAGTGGTTACCTCTCGTTGAATGGTGGTATAACACTTCCTTCCATACTCTAGCAAAAATTACCCCATTTATGGAACTTTATGGATATCATCCACTGTCCATCACATCTTATTTAAGAGAAAATTCTAATGTTAAAGCAGTGGAAGATCACATCGAGCATCAAAAAGAAGTTCTCCAACTCTTAAAGGATAACCTAAATTTGGCACAAAATCGAATGAAACAACAGGTAGATCAACATCGCAAAGAAAGAAGCTTTGATGTAGGAGATTGGGTATTTTTACGGCTACAACCATATGAAAAAATGTCCTTCAAGCAAGCTAAGAATGATAATAAATTATTTCCAAAGTATTATGGTCCTTACAAGGTGTTCCAAAAGATTGGTACTATGGCATACAAATTGGAGCTTCCTGCTTCTTCGCGAGTGCATCCAATTTTCCATGTTTCATGCTTAAAGAAGGTTATAGGGGACAAAATTCTAGTTCAAACAATATTACAAAAACTTGATGAGGAAGGAAAAATCATATTGGAACCTAAAGCAGTCACAGAAACAAGAACTCGAAAACTACGAAATCGATCAATTTAAGAGTATCTCATCAAATGGAAGAACTTACCCACTGAAGATTCTACATGGGAGGATGAGAATCTTATACAGAAGCATTGAGCTACTCAAGCATTGAATAAAAAACTTTTTTTAAGGAGAGGGGCATGTTAGGTCCCTATATTACTAGTATAGTCCATTATTTTTGTTAGTGTAACCCCCTTATTGTTATTTTTGTACCTCTGTAGCCCCAATATTTTTATTATTGTGCCCTTACATTATTATTGTTAGGTCGGCTAGGATTATATTGTGACCCCATGGACTCCTATATATAGAAGGAGCTTTTTTAATTTGTATCATCCAAGAATTGTTCATTTATGTAATGTAAAGGAGGTTTCCCCCTCGAAGTGGCTTATTTCTAAGGAATTGATCTCTATTTTCTTCTATTTTTGGAGCTGGTTTCATAACGTTATCATGAAATGTGGCTTTGGTGTACTTCCCCCATTTACACCCTTTGTATGTATATTTTTGTTCTAGTGCACCATTGGGAAATCTTGTTTAAATATTCTGCATGATCTTCGAAGCTCCATGCTGCAGATGACCAAGTCACCTATGCCATGATTCACCAATGTCTCAGCTCTGCACCTTCTCTGCTTTCATACTCAAAGAAAGACAATCTTCTACATCCAATTTTTAGACGTTTTTCACCCAAACCCTGATCCACTTCACTAGTTTCGTGGTGATGTGACGAAGGAAATCCTTTCCTTTTCTAAATATCACATTGTAGCTAGGATATTCCAACATAACAACTGAAACAAAATTCTTTTTCATACCCGAAAACTACATGACATATTTTAATGTGAGAGGAGAACCAAACACCCTCTGAAAAGTAACTGTACCGATACTAGTAACGATATACCTTCCATAATCTCCCATCTCGATGTGCATATGAAGGTCCTTCTCCTCCAAGTCACTGGAAAATTATTTTTTTCTCATCATATGGAATGAGGCTCCACTATCTAGATACCACACACTACCCATCACTAATTTCACCATGCATGCAATGAGGGTGAAATCCAACTCGAATTGTGAAGCTAAAGCTTCACCTTCTACTCCTCGTGAGGGCTTCTTGCCAACCTTCTTGTGCAGACACTTCGAGCACCACGTCCCAAATCATGATAGTGAAAACATTTAATCTTCAACAAGTCCTTATCTTGAAGTTTAAAAACATTGGCGAATATCACTAGGCCCTAATATGAAAAATATAAAACTTTTATTGATACATTTTTATAATTGTTCAAATTTATATTGATTTTATATATAGTACTTATAAAATGTTGCCGATTTTTAATTTAAAATAATTTTGTATTGTAAAATTTTGGTGAATATGTTTTAGAAAAAATGGAAATTGGCGAATATTTTTTTTGGAAAAACCAAGGAAAATTAGCCCACCTACGAATATTAGCCCCTAAAATTTTCCTTGTTTCCCACCTTACCATAATCTCCTTTGGATTGGGATTTCTTCCCTTTCCCTTTCTTTTCCTTTCCATCCAAGGCACACTTTTTCTCCTCATCCTAAACCTTGGATGAGGTCCCATCTCTGGTTTTTTGCCTAAACTCTTCCTGTACCAAATATGACCATAATATTTCCCACTTTGGTAGCTTCTCCCTCCCATTGACCGAATCCTGATAGTTTTTCTAGCACTTGGGAAGTCCTAGAAGTGCTAGGCTTGCTAGATCATCTTCAACAACTGTAAAACCAACACTCCCAAGTTCATCACGACATTGTGTGAACTTTCCCAGAAACTATGGTATTGTGCCTCCCTCCTGCGTTTTGATATTATGAAGATTATCTTTTAGTGCCAACTTCCTATGGTCACTACTGTTCTGGAACCATTCAGTCAATGTCTTCCACATTGAATATGGAGTTTCCTTCCAGTGGATATTAGAGATAATATGGTCTCGTACTCCCTCCAGTATTATCCTCCTTGCCTTTGCTACGCTCTTCTTCCAATATGCTAGATACTGGGCATCAAATGGTGCTAGTTTAAAGACATCATTTGTAGGAATTTACAGGGTAAGTTCCTTAGATCAAGAACCAAAGGTCACTGCTCACAAAAAGATCACAAATCAGTACACCAGTATAATCACGTGGTTAAAACCCTCAAAGAGGGAAACAGTCCACGGTCTGAGCCAACGCGGCCACTTTAGGCAATTTATTAATATAAAAAGAAAAGTTACATATGTTTCTCTCATAAACGGTTACTGGAAAAATGACCCACCATGCTCTTTAAATAGAGATCATGGACCAATCGGGTGTTAATCTATGGATCAAGTGTCGTTAATACCGAGGTGAGAGATAACCGTCGGATTATAAGTTACAAATGTACATGGTAAAGAAACACACTTTACCAAACTCTACACTAGACTAAGTTATTCTTAACTATTTCCTATGTATCGGAATATCCTAACATCCCTCCTTAATAACAACTTGGGATAGGATTGAAGGATTTACAAGGGTGACACAAAAGGAGCCTATTTCCTGTGTCGAAATATCCTAACATCCCCCCTTAAGAACAAATTGGGATAGGATTGAAGGATTTACAAAGGTGACACAATAGGAGAAGGAAGGAGGCATTAGAGCCTATCCCCCCTTAATGAAAAATTTCCTAAACTCCAAGCATGGATCAAATTTTGGTAAAATTTGCTTCCGTGAGAGCCTTCGTAAAGATATCGACTACTTGATCATTGGTTGGATAGTACTGCACTTCAAGAACACGATCATGAATGAGATTTCTGATGAAGTGTCTATGGATTTCAATGTGTTTCATACGCTGATGCTGAACTGGATCTTCACATTGTTGAATGGCACTCTGATTATCACACCAAAGTGTAGTTGGATGTTGCTGATGGAGACCAAATTCAGACAGGATCTGATGAAGCCACATGGCTTCCTTGCTGGCTTCAACTGCACCACGATACTCTACTTTTGCTAAAGAAAGAGAGATGGCACTTTGTTTCTTACAAGACCAAGTAATAGGTCCTAAACCAAGAGTGAATACATATCCTGCAGTAGAATTTCAATCATCAGGGTCACCAGCCCAATCGGAATCAATGAAACCAATCAACAATGGAGATGCTCCTGCACTGTAACGAATCCCGAACTGAACTGTACCTCGAATATATCAAAGTATTATTTTAGCTACTTTCCAGTGACTTTCATGAGGTTGGTGCATAAACTGAGCAACAAGACCAATGGCAAAGGAAAGGTCAGGACAAGTATGGGTTAGATACAAAAGTTTACCAACAAGTTGACAAAATAAGGTAGCATCAGGGGTAGTACAGTTGAATAAAAGCTTCACGCCAGACTGAAAGGGAGAAGGGGCTAACTTATAGTCTTCCATGTGAAAGTGGTTAAGAAGATCACAGGCATACTTGGACTGAGAGAGGGTAATTCCTTCCTTGGATTGCAAGACTTGAAGACCAAGGAAATAATGCAGGTGTCCTAAATTTGTCATTTCAAACTTATTTTTGAGGCTAGACTTCACATGTTTTATATGGTTTGGATCAATACCAGTAAGGATAAGATCATCAACATAAAGAACAAGGATGGTTAAGGAATTACCCACTTTCTTGGTGTAGACAATGTTGTCAGAATGACACCTAGAAAAGCCATTATCTAATAGAAATCTATCCATTTTGGCATACCAAGCCCACGGCACTTGTTTGAGACCATTGACGACTTCCTAAGGTGACAAACAAGGCTGGAGTATTTTTGGATAAATCCAGGGGGTTA
This sequence comes from Pinus albicaulis, assembly GCA_034641835.2. Taxonomy (NCBI): domain Eukaryota; kingdom Viridiplantae; phylum Streptophyta; class Pinopsida; order Pinales; family Pinaceae; genus Pinus; species Pinus albicaulis. Next base: position 1,163,208,055 of record CM076578.1, on the reverse strand, counting down.
TTCCATGTAGATTTCTTCATGCAAATCTCCATGTAAGAAGGCGGATTTAACATCCATCTGATGGACTTACCATTTAAAGGAGGTGTTATCCATCTATAATTTTTTTCATATACTATGATGGCTAAAACAAGTATATTAGTCTTCAAGAAACAAATTTGGAGCAAATATGTGAGTTCTTGAAGCCTTGTTGTGTCCCTTGCCCAAAAAATCCACCTTTCTGGTATCTTCACTTCAAAACCCTCAAAGAAAAGCCCTGTTGTCCCAAAGAAAAGATTGTTTTCAGACCCATTTTCCATCAATTTTTCCTTTGGAAAATCCCTGTAAAAACCCCTTCATTTCACCCATTTTTTCCATTTTTACCCTTTATTTTCCCTCAAAATCCCCTTTGAACCTGATAAAATCCCTTTATTCTGGTTTAAAACCCTTTTTTCCCCCTATCAAAAACTCCAAAAATCCTCAAAAACCTTCATTTTCATCTTAAAAACCCTCATTTTAACCTTTAGGCCTTAAGCGCCTTTCGCTTAAGCCCTAGCCCCCTTTTCCACCATAAGACCGGCTCTGCGATCGAGCACTAATGCCCATCGGCGGTCGCACTTCGGCAATTCCAAGTTCCCGCTTCTATTTTCTATCTTCATCGATGGCCGATCTTCCGATGAGATCGGGACCGTTCATATCCCAAGATCTGACAAACATCGCACTCCATGCTCCATCGCAATCGCTCCACCAATGCGATCCTCTGAGTTAATCCTCGCCATTGATATAATCTAGATTTGATGGTCCGCTCTCCATCGCATCGGCGCAGTTCCCCGTTTCCTATTTTCCCTTGCATTTTCTTCTGCCGATGGCCGATGCCCCACTGTAATCTCCACCGTCGATCTAATCTAGATCGGATGGTCCGTGCTCCATTTCATTGGCGCATCGCCCTTTCCTTGCTCCCAATTCCATCCCCGCTGATGAAATTCTAGTCGTTGATCTCTCCCTAATCCAACAGCTCTCGCTCCATCGCACTGTCACAATTTTTCTTTCCTCCCGTCCAAGCCTCTTCCACCTTCCATTCTCTGATTTCATCTGGACCGTCGATCCCCCTGATCGGATGGTCATCGTTTCGTTGCACCTTCGCCTTTCCCTTTCGCCTTACCTTCTTCGCCGATTTTCCGATCCGCCAAGTTCATCTGGATCGTTGATCCTCTTGATCCAACGACTCCCATTGATCCTTTCTGCCGCTCTTATAAACCCCTTTTTCCATGTAAAAAACCCCTCTTTCTAAGTAAAAACCTTTATGCACTTTGTATAAATGTGGGCCCTCCATCTCTTATCCTTTCACCCCGCTGACGAGATCCTTCCGTACCCTCCATCCCCCCACAGTTGAATCTCAGCCATAGATCTTCTCCATGATCCAACGACCATTAACTCCCCTCCCACTTCCGCCTCTTTCCCTTTATATAATCGCCCCACCATGATTATAACCCTTTATCACTATAATCCAATGGTGCACAATGTTTTATCCAACCTCAAACCTCCCCGCCTCATGACAAAATAGCCCACGTCAGCTCGTCCCCACCATCCTTCACTGCACATCTTTTCCATTTGTCGTGCTCACTTACAGACATAGATCTGCCCCCCCCCAGATTATACGGTCTAGATCTGATTTCGCGCTCATTTCAAAAATAAAATTGATCACACATTTTCAATGGGAAAAAGGTGGTTTTGATAAGACACGTGTCACCCTATAACCCGTATCGCGTTCGATCAGCTCACTACCGCTTACCACATTCTGGCCATGTGAAAACCACCTCCAGTTTTCTGCAAAAAATGACTTGCCTCTACTCGCGCCCAAATTCAAAATTTTCCCTTGTTTCTTCCTGGTTTTGTTCACATAACCCTTCCCTGCAATAACCCCTTCCTCCGCATCGCTCTGGAATCCCTCCCCGAGCCTTTGAAAGCAGTTTAAACCCAAAAACACAGGATTTCTTAATGTTTGTTGTTGTTTGCAGGTTTAATGGCGGTTTGAGCTTTTCAAAGCATCCCATAGCCATCCAAGTGGCTTGGTCTCAGGATGACAGTCCTTAAAGATCAGAAAAGACAGAGAAAGGGATTCAGAAGTTTAAATCAGGGTTTCTATCAATACCTCATAAGAATTAATTGAATCATGAAACCCTCCGACACAACAAGAAAACCCTGCAAACACGAAGACAGAGAAGATTAATGAAAAAGTGAAGAAACAAAGGATAAAGACAAAACACAGTTTAAATACAGAATATGGTTCGATGAAGGCCTAATACAGCCTTAAAAAACACAATTTAAAGCTAAATATCAGTGTCTACAGGGGCTAAAACAAGACAGATCAGCAGAAGAAAAGTCTCAAATGCCACATCTACAGAGAGCTATTATTCCACCAAAGGACCGAGAGGACACCTGTAGTCTACTTCTCCTTTCAAAGACACCGTGACAACCATCCTGATGGAAGAAACTCTTTAAAACTATCAGAAAAATTATTACACAGTCATGGGGCTACAAAACCCAAAAAATGATAGTTTACTTGTCAGAGAGGTCAAACAGGGTACTTCAGACCAAGATATCTTCAAAGAACACACTTCAGAGTTATTACCAGCCTACCAGAAATGCATCAAAATAGGAAAAACTACCAAAATGGTACAATCAGTTAATGCAATGGTCATTAATCAGAATGGGCATTCGGATACCTCTCCCCCTCTGTCTTAACTGATATTTATGATTTTTCCTGCAACACTCTTATTCATTCACCTATAAGTATTCACAGAAAATTCATTGTAATGGTTGGGAAATTGTTAATAGTTTGAACTGTTATTGAGTAAGATCTGCTGAGAAGTTGTAATATAGTAGGCTGGGAAGAGAAGTATCAGACTGTAAAAGCTACTGGACTCAAATTTTGTAACTAGTTTTGCACATCATAGACAAGCAGATTCACTGGATCCTAATCTAAATCATTGGTAATGTTTTTCTCATTGTTATTTTTATCCTCCTTATGTTTCCACTTTGTTCATATTCTTTGATTAAGAACAACAAATATAGAGTAGGATTTACTGCAAAGTATCCTAACTCTCACTGATAAATATTTATCTTTATGTTTTCTTCTAAATGTGTGTTTGGGAATGATTTCAATAGAGTATAACCAGTCAAGGAATGTTGGTGAGCCCAGGTCTTGCTGAGTAGAACTTGAGAGGTTGTTCTTGAATGATATTTTCACTGCATGCTAAGTAGAGTCCTAATCAAGGAAGTTTATGGTTAGCCCTGTCCCTTGTTTAGTCTTAAACAACTTTTTTGAAGATTTCCCTTATGATTTTTCCAAATCAGGCTAGGTTAAAAGTCCTTACCTGATCTTAAGTTGCTTTTTATGTTTATCTTAACTGTTTTCCCATGAGTGCATGTAAAAAGTAGGCTAGGTTAAAGGTCCTTACCTGATCTTAGACTTCCCTTGTTTTCTTATTGTTTTCTATTCTTAAGAGTATTCCAAAAGCAGGATAGGTTAAAAGTCCTTACCTGATCTTAGGCTGCCCTTTGTTTTCTTACATTTTTGTTCCTTTCTCATCATTTCTGAATGTTTCATACCACCAAATCAACTTAAAATATCTTCTGATATAGATGACTTTCCCTTTGAAAACCCTTGAATAGTTTTTGTGCAATTAAACCCTTTTATGACTCCATAGCCCAATGGTTTAGCACTGTTTTTTGGCCTATCTTCCCATGCTGAAACATCCTTCCACTTATTTCCTTCTTCACTTCACATGACCTTCTCGTTTAATTATCCCCAACCAACCAACAAATAAACCCCTTGTACTTCATAGCTATCCTAATATCATATCACAAGCCTTAAAGACATATCCTTTGAAAACACATATAGAGAGATCCCTCTTTGAATCCCGGAGGGCTAGATCCTAGGATTACAAAGTGGTTTTGATGTTGCCTTGTCATTTAGTATGTCAATCTGCTAAATCACAGGACCCAAACATAAATGGAGACTCCACTGGATAATTTCTGAGTGAATTATATCTTATACATCCTTTAGAGCTCAGAAGACCCACAACATCCTTAAATTGGTAGTTAATTGCTGATGGTGGACAACAAATTATCTTAAAAAATTTGAAACCATCCACCTGGAGACTCCACAACTCCTAAAAGACCAAAAGACTCCACTAGTGATCAATAGGCCTGCTAAGCACCCCTGGTTTTACAAATTATCCACTGGGGCAACCCACACTACCATTAAAACATCGTGCACACCCATGAGGAGGAAAATTTGAGGATTAAGTTTTCTTTGTGAAAGACTAGTTTGCCTCTAAAATATTTTCATATCTGGCTAAATTTCTTTTCTTTGGGTCTAAATATTAAGATACTGGCTTCAAAAAGAATTCATACCAGAGCCTATCCTGACCCAAATCCTCCTGAGATAGTTGATAATCCAGAAAGCATTCTTAGGAATTTTCCTGTATCTAGGGATCCAACTATTATCAGTTCAATTCACAGAGCTAATTCTGCCCCTAAAAACCTTTCATATCTCCAAGAGACCCAAGTTGACTTAGATTTTCCAAGTAATTTACCAAGAACTAAGTCACTTAATGCTATAGATCAGATAGACTTTGAGCCTCCAAGTTCACCACAGCATAGTGGCCAACATATTAGCAGTAGAGAAACCCATCCATCCACACCTCCTGATCTTCATTTCATTCACAACTTTGGTTTCTCTCACCCCAAATCTACTCAACAGTCTCTTGCTGGTACAAGCACTTCTATCATCCATATACCCACTATTCAAACCACTCCATTCCTCCCATAAAATCCTATCATGGCAGCATGGTATGCCCCACTAGTGTTACCACAACCCCTGGTTCCTTTACCCAATGAATATTAGTCCAAAATTCCCCATTTCACCGAAAATGAACCCACTACTGCTCAACAGCACGCAGATAAGATGAATGATGCCTTTGATTATATGGGAATAGAATATGAAACCACTAAGATGAGAATATTTTCCCAAATTTTAGGAGGAGAAGCCAAGAAATGGTTTAAGGGTTTAACTCCTAATAGTATTAATGATCTCCCTTATTTACATCAAACATTCACAAACAAATGGGAAATTAGGAAGAACCCTTTCCAAATACTTTCAGATTACAACAACCTCAAGAGAAACACTAGGGAAAGTGTTCAGAATTATTGCACTAGATTCAATAGTGTTTATAATGCACTACCCCCAGATTTGAAACCTCCACAAGGCTCAGCTTTGGCCAAATTCCCTGAAGGATTTGATCCCGAAATGGCCTATCAGCTAAGAGAAAGGGATCCCTTGACTTTAGAAGACATTCAAAAGGGATATCTTAGTGTGGAAGCAAATTTGATTGAGAAGAGAGCTAGGATGAGGACTGAAAATAAAGTAACACATAGGGAAGACACTACACCTTCCACATCTGACTCAAAATTAGACCATCTAGCCAAGAACATGGATAGGTTGGAAAGAATGATGGAGAGGTTGGTTGTCCAAACAAATGCTCAGAATAGGAACCAGCCTCAAAATCAGAACCATAATGCTAGGAGAAACCCCCCTCGGATTAGACAAAGAGATACTGATCAACAAATCAGACCTCCATTCCAAGAAAATTATGTTGGTGAAGATGAGGGAATGATAGAAGAGCCAGAGGAAATTGTTATAAACATGCTGGGAGTAAGTAATGAAGACTCTGCCTTTTTCATAGAGGATGACCAAGCCACATATACATATTATGATAATGAAGGCTTAGAATATGAGGACTATAGGCAAGGCTTTGAGAATGCTGTCATGGAAGTCCATAAACATTATGACCTTAGGAGAAAAAAGAACCAAGAAACTCCCCAAACAAGAACCTTTGAAACTGCTGCTAAAAACAAATCTGAAAAGGTGGTTAGAAAGGCTGCTGAAAACAACAAAACAGTAGCTGAAAATTCTGGTAAAAACAAGGGAAAAGGCACTCAAACCACTGATAAACAGAGTGTGGACCCTAACAACACTAGCACTTCAGCTATTACCTCTGTAAAAATAGTTTTAACTGATGTACATAGTAAAAACCAACAAAATGATTTTGTTGATAGGTTAGTGACTAACAAGACAGATTTGAGCCTTTCAAAGAATCAGTTCCCTTTCAATTTGGAAAGTGAAATTGCTAAAATCAAGATCTCTGTCCCCCTCACTGAGTTAGTCACTCAAGATGTATATAAATGTCAGGTGTTAAAAGAATTGAACATAGAAGAAAATAATGACTCTGTCAACTTAAATGATGATCAGCTAGCCCTTTTATTTGGGCCTAAAATTGAAGGAAAGTTCCAAGAAGGAGTGGTCCCTCCTTTCTATGTCAGTTTGAATATCCATGACAATATTTTACATAATGCTATGCATGATTCAGGGGCTTCACATAACCTCATGCCCAAAGTAATCATGGAGAGATTAGGTCTTGAGATAACTAGATCATATAAAGATTTTGTATTCTTTTGACTCCAGTAGAGTAAAATTCTTAGGCCTGATCAAAGATATTTGTGTAAACTTGACCCAAATCCCATCCAAATGCATGGTGATGGATTTGGTAGTGGCTGATGTGCCCCCTGTTAGGACCTCACTATGTATCATTTTTACTATATATTTTGACATCACCTTACCTTTATAACCATGTTTAAAAAGGATTCCATCATCATTTTCATTTACTTTATCCCAAGGTATATAAAATCCTCTTCTTTATTATATATTTAATCTGTTTACATATAATTCCATATTACTCTTATATTTTATCATTAATCGAAGTAGATTGTTGCTAACATAAGTCTAAAAGATCGCAGATAATTTATATGCTGTGCTGGAACAATCAGCCGTTGCTGAAACAGTCAAACTTCGTTGCTAAAACAGTCGACTCCGTTGCTGAAACAGTCGACTCCGTTGCTGAAACAGCCAGCAGGCACGCAAATTCGTAATTTGCGATTCTGGAAGAGCATTTTGTGGAACAATGGCAACAACATGAAGATGTGGTTACACGGATTATTCTGAAGATAGTACTCTTTTTGTATCTGTTGTAACAATATCTTTTTATGGAAGAACAGAATAGCCTGTTTTAAGAAAGAAGAACAGATTCGGGATAAACGTAGATTTGCTCTCATGTAATTGTAAGAGATGTCTCCTCTTTAAAAAGAGGATACATCATCATTAGAAGGGAGTTCGAGTTTGAAAGCTACAGGAGAACATTTTTTTTGAGAGAACTGGAGCTAGACTCCATTTTGTAATGTATCATTTCTTTTGACAGATGAATAAAATTCTCTTTTGAGCGCTCCAATTTAATTCTTTCCCTGGGGAATCTTGTGAGAGGGAAAGGGCCATCCTTCCTCACAAGATTCACCTGACTGTCCCTGTAGTTTGTTTAATTTCTTTATGCTATTCGCACTTTACTTTAATTCTGTTTGCTGAACACCAGTCACACAGTTCTGTAGTTTATTGAGTATTCTGTTTCCTTAACGCTGCATGTGTTTAGTACATTCATTCTTAAGAAGTTGAGAGATCTATTTCTGTTATTTGTTTGAATGTATGATGCTGGGAAGTAGGTGCTGAAGGTTCCTGTACAAAGGAATAGGGTCTTGTTTCCATTGATTTCCTTTCTTTTCCTGCAGTGTGATTAGAAATAGGAGACAGGTGCTGAAAGTTCTTGTTCATGGGAATAGGGTCCTGTTCTCTTGAGTTATATTTTCTATAGAGTGATTAGTGTCAGGCAGCAGGTGCTAAACTTCCTATTTAAAGGAATAGGGTCCTGTTCCTGTTATGGTTGATTGGTTTCCTTTTCTGAAGATTGATTTCCCTTTATTTGGATTCTAAACTGCAATATAGGAATTACTTCTGCTATAACATAAGTAACTTCAGCTTTGATTAAACAAAGTGTGAATAATTAGATTTGTATGATTGATAATTGTGTGGCTTTTTACTGCAACATTGTTTTTGCTTTTGAAATTGAGCATATCCAGTGCGTGATTGTTTTTGGAATAAACATACTTCCTCGGGTTGACAATTTATGTGGAGCTTGAATTGTGAAAACAATTAAAGCGACCAACATTTTGGCGCCGTTGCCGGGGAAGGCAATTATAGATTTCAAAAGCATTAATATTTTCTTTTTAAATGTGCAGATTGTATGAGAGGACGCGGAAACCAGAAGAAAACTAACCCCACAGGTGGAAAAGGCAAAGGAAGGGGAGGAAGAAAGACTTTTATTGACGAGATTGTATCAAAGGCTGAATCATCACAGAGATTAAGTTCTCGAAGACCAAAACTTCAGCAGTCCCCTCAATCAGATTACAAAACAGAGGAAGTTGTGGGTCCTGAAAACATAGAGGAGCCAGTGATTAAAGAACCAGCAGTCAGTGCTGGAGAGTCAGAAGAAAGTGCTAGCAAATCAGCAGAGCACATTGAGGAAATAATAGAGAGTGTTGGACGACCAGTGGAAAACATTGAAGAGCCAGTAGAAGATCTTGACGATCGAGAAAGTGCAGTAGGACAACAGAAAATGGAAGGAAACAATGAAGGCTTCTTTGGTGGAGGACATCTAGATCCTGAAGGAGAAGGAAAGGATGAAAATTCTCTCTCTACCTTGGGATTTCCTATCAGTGATCTCCCTATAGGAACAACTCCTATGAAAAACATTCCATTGTCTGCTTTACCTAACTTCCATGGTTTATCCTCTGAAGATCCGGATGAATTTCTTTTTGAATTTGATATATTACGCAGAAGTTATGATTATGTTACTAATGCTCAAAAGTTGAAACTGTTTCCAGCAACATTAAAAGGAAATGCTTTAAGATGGTTCATGAGCCTTGGGAGTCAGGTAATCACAACATGGGAACAGATGAAACAGAAATTTATGCTTAAATATCAAGACTACTGCCGAGCGAGAGAAAAGAAGGATGAACTATTCAATATGGCACAAAAGCTGGACGAGAATCTGGAGGACTATGTAGAAAGGCTGCAGTACAATATACAGATCATCCGAATATAAGTAAGGAAATTCGCAAAACAATATTACTTAGAGGTTTAAGGGATGATTGTTTAGACATGTTAAACATGCTTGGCAAGGGAGATATATCTAAGGAATCATATGATGAGATTGTTGAACTTTCTAAGAGGTGTTCAAGGGGAGCTGCAAGGAACATAGTAAGTAATAGAGATCCCACCTATTCAAGAGTGCAGAAATCAGCCAGTGGGGGAGCAACAAGAGTTGAAATAGGTAATTTACTTGAAGAATTTAAAACTGATATGTTAAGTTCTTTTGCTTCACAAATTGACACTTTGCAGGTTAAGAAGAAGCAGGCTGAAGCAGAAGCAACTCTGGCTGTCTTTTGCCCGAAGTGCAGAGACAAACATCCACTAAGGGAATGCCCATTGGACAAAATACCAATCTGCACCCTTTGTGAGAAAGACCATGAAACAAAACAATGTCCATCTCTACCAGGAATAAAGGCAGCATTGCAGCCAACGGAAGAAGAAGCTGAAGCAGTTTACCTGCTAACTCAAAGAAGGCAATGGAAACCAAAAGGACAAGGTATGAACTCTAGTATGCCATTTAATCGTTGGAATAATTATTTTGCTTTCGGTCAAACAAATTACCCTCCCTTTAATCAAGTGCAATACCCACCCTTTAATCAAATGAATTTCCCACCCATGCAGCAACCAAACCCTCCCTTTGTTGATCCTACAATGTGGACTCCTTGGCCCCCACAGCAGCCATCTTCTTTTAACCCTTGGAATTCAAATTGGAGAAGCCAACAACTCCCGTATCCAAATCAATTGCCTCAATTCCAACAACCACTTCCTCTGCCATCAAATGCTCCGCCAAATAACCAAATGAGACCTCAGCTACCTGTGCAACCAAATCCTAACCCCAATAATAAAGTTGTGCAAGTCATTGATATTCAGAATCAATCTATATTTCCTACTATGCAATGTAATGATATTCATTTAAGATCCGGGAAAATAGTAGAGCCTATTATTGATGACATAACTTCTTCTGATTCTGATAAAGAGGAAACTGAGAAACATAAGAAAGCACAACCACCTTCTAACAAGAGTGTTGAAATAACAGAACCACCATTCCCCGAGCATTTGGTTTTAACTAGAACGCCTGAAACAGCTGCTTTTAATCTTTTAGGGGAATTGCAAAATTTGTATGTTAAAATTCCACTTTTACAAGCATTAAGAGATGTACCAATTTATGCCAGAACAATAAGGGATATTTGTGTTAAGAAACCTGGTAGGAAAACTAAAGATCCTCTTACAATACATGTGATGGGTGACTTATCTGCATTAATGTCCGGAAAAACCCCTCCTGTGAAATATGGTGATCCCGGCCATCCTACCGTGACAGTTCAGATTGGTAAAACAATGATTCCTCAAGTTCTAGTAGATTTAGGTGCTGCAATAAACATAATGACTCTTGAAACTTCACAATTGTTACAGCTGAATAACACAATCAGAGATATACCTACCATTCTAGAGTTGGCTGACCGTTCTACAATTAAACTTGAAGGAGTTGTTGAAGATCTACTTATCTCAGTTGAATCCTGGAATTACCCAGCTGACTTTGTTGTATTGCAGACTAAAACAAAGTTGGGGGGACACCCCTTAATTCTAGGGAGGCCATGGCTGGCCACAGCTGATGCCTTTATCAGTTTCAAATCTGGTTCAATGACAATTTCTAATGGTTATGAAACCAAACAGCTTACTCTTTATCCTCATGCTACACCCATAATTAATAATGAAGATTCTATGTGGATGGATTATGATGATAATGTTTTTCAGCCTATTCTAACTATTGGGCAAGCTTTAACTCTTAAAGACAATACAGAGGATGAAATAATTAATAATTTTATTTGTGAACCTTCTTCTGTAATTGCTGAAACACACAATCAATTGACTGCAATTTTTGAAACAGATACCCAAGAAAAGATTGAATCTGAAAACTTATCTCAGACATTAACCACCATCTCATCTAAAAGCATAACAGTTGAAATTGAACCTGGCAAGACATTAAATATAAATCCTGATCTAACAGTTGCTGAAACACAGCAGTTAATGAAGTTATTGCATGAATATAAGGAAGAATTTGCATGGGATTACACAAATATGAAAGGGATCTCTTCTGAACTATGTACTCACCGAATTTACATTAAAGAGGGATGCCGACCAGTCTGTCAACCCCAAAGACGAATGAACCCTAATTTACGAGAAATTGTTAAAGAAGAACTTCAGAAATTGCTTAATGCAAGATTTATATACCCCATATCTGACAGTGAATGGGTTTCCCCATTGGTAATTGCCCCTAAGAAAAATGAGAAATGGAGAGTATGTGTTGACTACAGAGCCTTGAACAAAGCTACTCAAAAGGATCACTTTCCTTTACCCTTCATTGATCAGGTGTTGGATAGTCTGGCAGGGAAGAAATTCTTTTCTTTTCTAGATGGATTCAGTGGGTATAATCAGATTAGAATTGCACCCCAAGACCAGGACAAGACCACTTTCACTAGCCCTTGGGGAACTTTTGCTTATAGAGTTCTTCCATTTGGGCTATGTAATGCACCAACAACTTTTCAGAGGGTTGTTATAGGAATCATTTTTGATATGCCGAATGACTCTATGGAAATATTTATGGATGATTTTACTCCTTATGGTGTGTCTTTTGAAGATGCATTACAAAATATTGAGAAGGTACTTAAACGATGTATACAAGCTCACCTCTCCCTAAGTACTGAAAAATGTCATATGATGATGAGTGAAGGAGTAGTGCTTGGACATTTTATTTCATCTCAAGGTATTCAGGTAGATCCATCTAAAATATTGGTCATTCGGAATCTTTCTGTTCCTAAAACACAAACTGATGTGAGAAGTTTTCTAGGACATGCTGGATACTACAGAAGATTTATTAAAGATTTTTCTAAGATAGCTTCTCCATTATTTGTGTTGCTTATGAAAAATGCCGAATTTAAGTGGACTAATTCTTGTCAAAAAGCTTTTGAAGAACTTAAGCATCAGTTGTCTACTGCTCCTATTTTGAGGGGGCCTAATTGGAATCTCCCTTTTCATATATCTTCTGATGCTTCAGACACTGCAATTGGAGCTGTCTTGGGACAAGAGGAAAATCATCTTCCTTATGCTATCTACTTTATCAGTAAGAATATGACCCCTACTGAGCTTAATTATACAGTTACCGAAAAGGATTTTCTTGCAGTAATTTATGCCATTAATAAATTTCGACATTATATCACTGGTTATTCTACTTTTGTCCACACTGATCACTCAGCTATCAAGTATTTAATGAACAAATCTGTTACAAATGCTAGAGTTACCAGATGGCTATTATTACTGCAGGAATTTGATATCACAATTGTATATCGGCCTGGTAAAGAAAATGAGGTGGCTGATTTCCTTTCACGGTTAAAAACTGACAATGATATTCCAGTAGATGATTCTTTTCCTGATGAGTATTTGTTTGCAGTTTCTGCTCACTCTCCATGGTATGCAGATATTGCTAATTATTTGGTTGCAGGAAAATTACCATCACACCTGTCATACAGGGAAAAGAGAAGAATTGTTCAACAAAGTGCCAGGTATAGCTGGATAAGTGGGTGCCTTTTCTACACAGGGCTTGATCAGGAAATCCGAAGATGCATTAGGGAAGATGAAGTGTATGACATACTGAAAGCTTGTCATGATGGCCCTTGTGGAGGGCATTTTGCTGATAAGAGAACAGCACACAAAATTCTGAGGATGGGTTACTATTGGCCCTCATTATTCAAGGATGCAAAGAAATATGTAAGGGCTTGTGACAGCTGCCAGAGAATGGGTCAACCCAATCATAGAGATCAAATGCCATTAAACCCCCAGGTAGTTTCTGAACCATTTGAAAGATGGGCCTTCGATTTCATAGGACCCATTAATCCTCCATCCAATCAAAGAACTTATATATTAGTCTGTACAGACTATATGACTAAATGGGTGGAGGCCAAAGCACTTATTAGAGCCAATGAAGAGGTTGTCCTAGCTTTCTTATTTGAAGAAATCTTCACTAGATTTGGAATTCCTAGAGAGCTAGTTACAGATGAAGGACCTCCATTCAATTCTCATGGTTTTAAGTCTACCCTTCAGAAATATCATATTCATCATAGAATGACTACACCATACCACCCCCAGGCCAATGGGCAGGTGGAAAGCACAAATAAAGTATTAGAAGCCATTCTAACTAAAACAGTGAAGGACAACCAGAAGGATTGGTTTCAAAGGCTCCCTGAAGCATTATGGGCTTACAGAACTACTTGGAGAAACACTACAGGTTTTTCTCCCTATGAATTGGTTTATGGTAAAAATGTTGTTTTTCCTGTGGAATTTGAAATCAAAACTCTAAGAATTGCTTTAGTTTTTAATCTTGATTTGACTGATGTGCAGACAGCTAGGTTGCAGCAGCTTCTTGAATTGGATGAAAAGAGATTAGATGCCATTCACCAAACAACCATGATTCAACAACAGAGAATGAAGTGGCATGATAAAATTATCAAACACAAGCAGTTCCAAAAAGGTAATTGGGCCTTATTGTATGACTCTTGGTTTGAAAATTTTCAGGGTAAGCTACGTACACGTTGGCTTGGACCATATGAAGTAGATGCTGTTTTTTCTAATGGAACAGTAAGACTTCTAACAATTGATGATTCTAAAACACCTCTACTAGTCAATGGTCATAGGCTTCGTTTATACCAGCGCCCTGTTTCTAAGGAGGATTTCAAGACTGCTTGCATGACTAATATACATTATCTTTTTCTAGGGGAGTCTTCTGCTCCTCACAGCATTTAAATTTCTGCACTGTTTTTTTAGTATTAGATTAGATTAGATTTAAAACTAATAATCCCTGTCAAGGGTTGGCATATTACAATTGAATTTTGCAGATTCTGGAAAAGCTTATTAAGGAGGACAGATTCATCATAAGAAGATCTGAAGCTTCAACCACAGAAGCTTGTTCCCTTCATTTTACCCCATTTCCTAGCAATATCCCTTCATCCCATTTCTACATTATTTCCCTTTTTCCATTTTTCCCACTTCTACCATTCCTAAAATATCATCCTTCAGCTAGTATTTCCCATTCCTTACTGCTGAAATTATCCCTTATCAAATATTTCCCCCACTTTTTCTAAACCCAAGTCATCATATCCCATTTTTCTGATTTTTCCCGTTGCTGAAACACCAGTTTCAGCAACATGACGTTCGTTTTTTCGTTGTTGAAACACCAATTTCAGCAACCTGTCATCATTAAAACATCATTTCTTTCCTCTGTTATACAAGCTTTTCAGTTCTCCACTTTTACTCTTCAGATCCTTTGGGTGAATATTATTCAGTACTGAGCAGATCCTGATATGCTCCTGTTCTACATCTCAGAGAAATCTACAGATTCTTCCATTAATATCAAGCCATTATGAAGCACTCTATACTTCGAATTTTCAAAACCAAAGGTAAAAATATAAGGTATGTGGTTTTAATGTAATGCAGTTAAATAATATTCTAAAGAGAGGATCTCGCTCATAATGATTGCAATCTCCACACGCTCAAACATCATTGCACCATACGTAGGGGGGGGATTTCAAAAACTGAATAATCATTTCACATCACCCAATCCTCCGTCATTCGTCATATCCACTTCCGCCGTCACTAAGACTCTGCATCCTCTGTTGCAACAATTAGCTTGACCAAAGCCTGTGTTTCTGTCTTCTGTGCCTCTGCATGTGACTCAAGCTAGTAGCCATGGGAGGGTCGGCTATCAGACACGAGCCTGGTTCGATAAATCTTCTTCAATTGTTCCCAGAGGCCTATCAAAATTTTCAACAAGCAGGATGGACAGCATACTTCAAAAGGTTAGGAGAATTTGATCAGCAGCAAGTTTTAGAGTTCGCACAGAACCTTCAGGGGAATTTCTCAGTGGTTCAAGGGGTCCGCATTTCAGTTACAGAGGAGGACATAGCTCAAGTTTCAGGTTTTCCGGTTATCGGGACTCGCTGGTTCAGTAGGAAGCAAGTTATTTTAAATGCACAACAAGATTTTCTTCTTCCAGATGAACCAGTTGAACTTAAAGGCCGCGGAATAAGTCTGCATTCACTTCCTCGACCATGGCCAACAGTAGCAGAATTCATCAAGCACTACTTGACATGTGAAGGGCGTTACCAGGTAGTCTACCAACATGACTTCGTTTTGATGAATCATTTGAGGAATGGTCGATTAATTAATATTCCCTATTATCTGCTTGGTTGTATCAAAAACATGTCATATTATTCCAGACAGGTTAAATTCCCATTGTTATCCCTTACCCATCACGGTTTATGCCAATTATTAATTCAGAGGGGTTTTGCTCAGCAAAACCCCCCTCTGAATAATCCACTCCTCATTCCCCAGCAGGCCCAAATCTCCCAACAAGCCGGAAGTTCCCAAGAAACTCCTGAGAGTCCTTATGAAGGGCAACTAGAAGATATCCCAGACTCCCCAGTAATTCCGTCCTCAGAACCAGTTGACCTACCCCCAAGTTCGTCCCACTTAGTAGAGTCACCCCTTCCCACTATTCCTATCCCTAGCGATGACTCTCCAACACCCCCACCTACTCATAAAATAAAGAGACGAACCCCAACAGTCTCTGTCTCAAAACGACGAACAAGGGCCACATTCCAAATTTTCACTTCTTCTGAAAGCCCTTCCCCCATAAAAGAATCTTCCCCTACAAAGAAAAGGAAAGACAGTGACTTCTCTGCTTTCCTACCAAAAAGGAAAATGAAAATGACTGTTGAAACAGGAGTTACTCCCATTTCCCCTGACCCCGCCACTATTCTGTTAAAACTTCAATCCTCACCCCCATTTCAAATTCCCCAACCCGTCTCATCCGGTGGCACTGCCACACAAGAACCAGTGCCCCGGGATAACATGACATCGTTTATGGCTCAAACAGTGACTGCCACACAAGAACCAGTCACTTACCCAGAGGCTGAAACACAAGAACCAGCCACTGTGGTACAAGAATCATACACCAAGCATGATAATACAGGAAAACCAGCTGTAGCTGCTCCACAAGAACCAGCTACAGCTGTGGATCAGCAGGCAACCCCAGCAGAATCAACCAGCACACAGGGTTCACACACTATGGCATCTTTATTGGAGGAAAATGAGTTTTTGAAGTCTGAACTAGAAGCCTATAAGAATGAATTAATCATGGCACGAGAAGCCTTTGATAGAGAATTGAATCTCTATATGCTAGCACACACAACATCAGCACAAAATAGGGATCCATGCAGAGAATACATGTGCCATGAGTGTGGTAATATTTACCAGCAGGCAGGGTACAAAGTAGTCAAAATTCAGATATCTGAGGCATCTACATCAGCTGCAATTAAAGAAGAATGCCCTACTGCTCCACAAGAACCAGTAGGGCTCTAAAAAATTCTAGAAAAAGAAACTAAACCACAGATATCTCGCCCTGTGCTAGTCAGCTCAGCCACTCAGACAGTACCACAACCACAGATATCTTGCCCTGAGCTAGTCAGTTCAGCCACTCAGACAATGCCCCAACCCAGTACTTCTAATGCCGGGACACAGACCCTGCCATGGAACCAATTAGAACTTATGAACAACTAGAAGAAACAATATGCTGAAGATCAAGATAAAATATTACAGCAGCATAAGTTAGCATGGCAGAATCACATGTATGCCAACTGGGATATTTGGGAACAGACATTGCAACAACTCAGGGATTCCAAGAAGGAAGTCAAGGAATCAAAGGAAAAGTTGGTTTTGATGTTTTCATTAGTGCAAAAGTTGATGGCTACCCGAAAACCCTCTGTGAATTATTCTCTCTTCCTCTCTGAACGTTTGGTTTATTTTCAATTGAAGGCAATAAAGGATGGCAGACCTCATGAATTGCTTACTGCGGAACAATTTGTTAAGACTTTTGCTGAGGCCCCTGAAAGTGACCAACATTTTTTGTGCGAACTTTATCTCCATAACGAGGCCATGCCTGAGAATAGAAGAGTCAATCTCACCCCAATTGCAGGTGATGTACAAATAAGGGCATTTGTTTCATTTCTGGCCAATCAGCTCACCTGGCAAACTGTGTTTATTGCAAGTAGTCATAATGAGGAGAATAGGCTACTTTGGATTAGACCGGAACATTTAAGTCCGGCCATGTTTGTAGCACAATATCACCAATTCCTATAGAAGCCAGGAATGCATAGGTACATACAACAACTACAGGCTTCAACACTTTTAAAGTGTCAACAGCAAATCAGAGTAAAGGAGGCTGCTGCATTGAAGGCCAACATTATGTTTTGGAAGCAGTCATGTAAAGAAATACAAGACTATCACCCTTTTAGCCCTGATAATCTTCAAGCTGCACTTTCCAGGGTACCTAATTACATCAGATGCATTCGACATTGTGGAGAAAACTGGATTGGTTACCATTTTCATTTTCCAATTCTATGGATGCCTTCAGAGAAATATCAGTGTCACCACCAATTGGCTGACAGAGATGAAGCTGTAGCATGGCAGAAATTGCAGAACAATCGAGGATTCCGAGCTCTGACAGAAGCCACCTTCTCCAGCTACTGCTTGAGCAACTTGCATGCACAGAATCAGTACTCAGACTCTGACTCAGACTAGGAGTTGCCTGAGGACATGCAACACTTTTAGCTGGGGGGGATGTTAGGACCTCACTATGTATCATTTTTACTATATATTTTGACACCACCTTACCTTTATAACCATGTTTAAAAAGGATTCCATCATCATTTTCATTTACTTTATCCCAAGGTATATAAAATCCTCTTCTTTATTATATATTTAATCTGTTTACATATAATTCCATATTACTCTTATATTTTATCATTAATTGAAGTAGATTGTTGCTAACATAAGTCTAAAATATCGCAGATAAGTTATATGCTGTGCTGGAACAATCGGCCGTTGCTGAAACAATCAGACTTCGTTGCTGAAACAGTCGACTCCGTTGCTGAAACAGTCGACTCCGTTGCTGAAACAGCCAGCAGGCACGCAAATTCCGCCACTATTCGTAATTTGCGATTCTGGAAGAGCATTTTGTGGAACAATGGAAACAACATGAAGACGTGGTTACACGGATTATTCTGAAGATAGTACTCTTTTGGTATCTGTTGTAACAATATCTTTTTATGGAAGAACATAATAGCCTGTTTTAAGAAAGAAGAACAGATTCAGGATAAACGTAGATTTTCTCTCATGTAATTGTAAGAGATGTCTCCTCTTTAAAAAGAGGAGACATCATCATTAGAAGGGAGTTCGAGTTTGAAAGCTACAGGAGAACATTGTGTTTGAGAGAACTGGAGCTAGACTCCATTTTGTAATGTATCATTTCTTTTGACAGATGAATAAAATTCTCTTTTGAGTGCTCCAATTTAATTCTTTCCCTGGGGAATCTTGTGAGAGGGAAAGGGCCCGCCTTCCTCACAAGATTCACCCGAATGTCCCTATAGTTTGTTTAATTTCTTTATGCTATTCACACTTTAATTTAATTTTGTTTGCTGAACACCAGTTACACAGTTCTGTAGTTTATTGAGTATTATGTTTCCTTAACGCTGCATGTGTTTAGTACATTCATTCTTAAGAAGTTGAGAGATCTATTTCTGTTATTTGTTTGAATGTATGATGTTGGGAAGTAGGTGCTGAAGGTTCCTGTACAAAAAAATAGGGTCCTGTTTCCATTGATTGCCTTTCTTTTCCTGCAGTGTGATTAGAAACAGGAGACAGGTGCTGAAGGTTCTTGTTCATGGGAATAGGGTCCTGTTCTCTTGAGTTATCTTTTCTACAGAGTGATTAGTGTCAGGCAGCAGGTGTTGAAGTTCCTATTTAAAGGAATAGGGTCCTGTTCCTGTTATGGTTGATTGGTTTCCTTTCCTGCAGATTGATTTCCCTTTATTTGGATTCTAAACTGCAATATAGGAATTACTTCTGCTATAACATAAGTAACTTCAACTTTGATTAAACAGAGTGTGAATAATTAGATTTGTATGATTGATAATTGTGTGGATTTTTACTACAACATTGTTTTTGCTTTTGAAATTGAGCATATCCAGTGCGTGATTGTCTTTGGAATAAATAGACTTCCTCGGGTTGACAATTTATGTGGAGCTTGAATTGTGAAAACAATTAAAGCGACCAACACCCCCCAAATGTGGCATGCTTCTTTCAAGATCATGGGGTGCTAAGCTTCAAGGAACCATGCAAATGGACATGACATATGCCACCATTCTTGTCTTCAGTCAACCTAGAAGACTTTATAGGGAATCACTCATGAAATTTATGGTGAGTAGTCAAGAAAAGTCAGAAAATTCCCCTCTTTATTTTGTCCATACTGACCTAGACTCATTCATTCTTTACAATGATTAAAGCTTTGATGAGTTAGAGTTGGAAAGTGAGCAATCACCTAGCATAATTGTTACACAGTAATTTGTCACTGTCCCTGCAATCCCCATCTCTCCCATTGGAGGGTCGTTTCTGTGACCAATAAGTAGTGTCATTCCTTGCAAATACCATCATTGCATCCCTTGCCATGAGGAAAACATTCCTTCTGCTTATCATTTCCTGAGCAAACCACTAAAAACACCTATTTTTGCCTTGGCACTGGTAGCCCGTTATGCCCTCGCGCCAATGAGGAAAATTAACACTAAGCCCGCGCCAGTTGGTGCTCTGTCCCAGTTAAGCACCCGCGCCAATCTGGTTAAGGAAATTTTTTTTAAAAAAGACGCGAAGCTTAGATCACAACAACTTCGTGGATGAGTCATAGGAAGTGGTTTTGACTTAATAACCACGACCTTCCTCCTTTGGCCTCTTGTTTCCACCTTATGGGGAAACCTCCCAAGGGATAAGGCCTCCATTCCACTATTGTAGGGATCCCAACCTCCACCTCTCCTCTGTAAATATAGCCATCTTCCATTGATGAAAGAGCTTAACGATACGGCCAAAGGCTGAAGATAAGTTGAATGGCTGAATGGCTGAATGGTTGAACAAGTTGAACAGATAGCTGAACTCGTAGGAAGGAAACTATAGCCGAGTAGCCTTTGAGAGCCAAGCCGAAGAGAGAGAGCTTCGTCCAGATTCCCAACGAGCTTCGTTGAGACGTGCTCCACTATCAGCCCCGCCGAAGGAAGATCAAGTGTCAGAGCTTTGGGTTGTATCTTTCCTTTGTTATTTTAATGATAAGTGACTTTGATTATGGCTCTATTCATGTGTCTATTTATTTATGTAATGAATTACATCCTCTCTGACTGATGTATGGTTACAAGCTTTAGATTTTACGTTGTATTTCGTTGCATCCTTTGCATGTGTGCAGGCGTTCGGACGTGCTAAGCGGAAGGATCGTGATCTGCCAAGCGAGGGACGGGAAGCGTCATCCTTTCTTCAATGACCACCGTGTAGGATTTGAGGTGGGAAATTCGTTATGATTTTTTTCATTTTGTAACTAGGAACCTGCATCACTACGCGACTTGATTGTTGTTAGACCTGATTTGGGATAGTAGGGATCACCTCTATCCGCAGAGGGGATTTACCTCTTCAAAAAACTGGCAACTCTGCTGGGGAGTGTTAGTTGGAGTTAGTCTTGTCTCTTTTGGTTGTTTTTGGCTTGTGATTGATTCAATTGCTCTCTTGGTTTGCCTCCTTTCGGTGTAAAACCCCTGTTCAACCCCCAGAAGACCTGATCTACTCTTTGTTTGCTCTTTTTTCATTTCTTCCCATAGTAAACCCGATTGGTGCAGTTTATATCCTTACAGTCATGCCAACTGGCGCTTGTTGCTAGTCAAGCCCCCGCGGCAACGCTATTTTGGCGCAAGATACAGCGAAACAATCGCGCCAATCTTGTTTGGTGTTAGGGTTTGCTTGTTTTTGAGCCCTCTGAGTTTGATTTTTGGTTTTGGTGTCATTTTTTTGACTGTCTGAGTGCCTTGAAGTCCTTGTTGACTGTGTTTGACCTCTATCCTCCAGTTGTTTTCCCTCTACCATCAGTTTTGCATTCTATCCCTAGGGCTTCTAGGTGCTATAGTGCACTGAGCCTCCCATGGGAGTTTTTGGTTCTCGCTTTTCTAGTCAACTTCCTTTTCGCTTCTTTGCATTAGTTTGGTTGGTTTTCATTGTATCATTGCGTTAATTGAGTGATTTCTCTCTTTTTAATTCAAATTTTTCTTTGTCTCATTTCAAGCCTAGATCACACGGTTTGTATGAGTCTTTTTGGGATTCCTCTTTGATTTGAGGGATTTCTTCCATCAATTTGAGTTTTGATTATGTGTTTTGCATTGAGTGAACTTGTTTGTTTCTACTCTTTTGCTATCATTTCTCAAATTGGTTTTCTCATTAGTTTTTCATTTCGTTTGGTGCATTTTTCTCTAAAACATTGAAAAATACAAAAACAAATCTCTTTTCTTTTTTATTAGTTTCATGAAAATTGAAATCTTTTCTGCATTATTAGTGTTATATAACTCTAAAGGAAAAGTTTTTAGTTTCATTAGCATGCATTAGAGACAATAGTGGATGTTTTGTGATCATTTTGTTATTGTTTAAAAAGCTCTCAACCTTCCCGTAGTTAGGTCTTCATCGAACAAAGAGATATATTGTGGCATGTAGTGTCCATTTAGAGGACTTTTGAGATATAACATTCGATAGGGCCTGAAATTGAAACATAATTGAAGATCAAATCTAAAATTTATTCAATTTACCTTAAGGCAACATTGAAACATTAACGAAATATCTAGTGGTCTAGGCTAGTGACGTGTTTCGGTGTCATTAAACCTAGTAGCTTTCGTTCTCCATCTGGCTTTAGACAGCGCTAGTACAAACTTGTGCTCCCCGTACCATCGCGTATATAAAGGGAGACCCCATTAGGTTGCAATCCTTTATCCGTAGGAAGCCGAGTCTTCCGCCTTTTACCCATTATACACCAGACACAGCATTCGGGGAGATTACCTGCACGTACGTCAAGTCCTTGGTTGATTTCTCTTTCATTTTTTACCAAGTTCTATATCGAAGTTCACGGATATCTGGTACACCCATTTGCCTAGATTACCAGAGCAGTCATTTTGATCTTTACTGACTCCTTAAACTTGAAAATATCATCAAGCGCTTGTCCTTTCACGCTTGTTTCCAATCTGAAAGCGATAGAGTCACCTTTTGCCTGTTTCTCGACTCTTAAAATATGAAACAACAAAGTCTGGTTTCAATGTTTTAAAAATTAACTGCCCACGAAATATTCTTGGTTAAGGTTAGTTTCCTTAGGGTGTTGTTTTGGGTCGTCTCCGATGGCAACTTTTCCAGAGTTCCCCCACCAAGGAATCCCCTCTAAAGGGAATCCTGGTCCTTTTCCTCCTTTTGGAAATGTTGGTGCTCCTTATATGGAAACGTTGTCCCTTCTTAGGTTAACTGTTGGGTTGCATGTTTGGTTGTTTTCAACCTCTGTGGTCCCGAATGTCCCGACTACTGTTCAATCAGTTCCTCCGCCTGAACAACATCATGTTGATTCCAAGGCGGACCTCTCCCCTTCTTCACCTGTTTCTGCGTCCTCATCTTCTACTTCGCCTGGTGAAAGTCTTGATTCGAGTAACTAGGTGGCTAAGAAGAAGAAGAAGAAGACAAAGAAGAAGAAGTTTGATAAGAGAGAGGCTAAGGCTACACCTACTACTTCTAAAACGCCTAATCTTGATGAACCTTCCAACCCTCCATGGAAAGTTAAGCTCCCTTGCATGTTGTGACAGGGAAACCATCTTCTTCGAGATTGCCTTGGCATTCCCAAGGTGCTCAAAGTATGGTCCAACAGTCGTCCATCGTTGCCTTTGGCTTCCAGGGGTCAGGTTGGGGGCACGTCTTCAACTAGTGCTGGTAAAGCTCCTAAGAAGTAGGGTAAGCTTGCCAATCCTTGTAAATTGTGTGAAGGGCACCATTCCATTCACCTTTTTCCGTATATGGATGAAGCCAAGAGATTTTCGGACAACTCGATTGTTTTTACACCATGCCTCCCGGCTGGTTACAAGCAGCTTTCTTTGAGTGCTCCGCTAGTTGATTCCACGATTAGTCAAGAGTCATCCTTCGTAAATCCTGCTCCCCCAGAAATTCAAATTCAGGAATCCATTCCCGACCAACCATTAGTCGTAGGATCGGTTGAGCTGGCTCCGTCTGCGGTGCACCAGGTCTTTTCCATCAAGAGTGGAGCTCACATCTCTCAGGTTCTTCTTGTTTCTTCATATTCCTCAGACTTGGAGAAAGATTCTCTTGTCCCTATACCTCAAGAAGTTGCTCCTCCACCTCCCGTGATGGAGGTCCCAGAGGATACCCCTCCCGACTCCGTGATGGAGGTCATGGAGGATGCTCCTTATTCTTCCGTAACACCAGGGGAAGACCATCGTGATTCGATGGTATCCCCTCTGAGTAGTTTGGTTTCTTCCTTTGATTGGAATCGATTTGCAAGATATCACCTTCCATCTTATGTGCCTTTTGAGATCACGGTATAGGCCGCCCATCTGGTCGTACCCAGCACCATTATAGATGAAGGAACGTCTGTTAGTATTCTGTCTTCAACTACTTGGCAAGATTTTGGTTCTCCACTGCTTATCCCTATTACGCAGAATCTGTTGGCGTTTAACAGAGGAACTAGTCAATCGTTAGGAATCCTTCCGAAGTTGCCAGTTACTTTGGGAGGGAAAATTGTCTATATAGATGTGATGGTTATTCCAGGCCCCTTGGACTTTAATTTACTCTTGGGGCACAATTATACTTATGCCATGGGAGCGCTTGTCTCCTCCCTCTTTCGTGTGATGTGTTTTCCACACCAAGGTCGGATCGTGACCATCGATCAGCCTGCGTTCTTTGGTCCGAATATGGTAGCTATTCCACCATCATCCCTGCCAGATCTTTATCCACCAGTTGTGTCATCCCCGTCGCATGTCAATTATGTGGCTACCTGTCCTGTGCCCGTATTCAGTGATAGTGCCATTGTGCATCAGGTGCTGGGGGCATTGGGTCCTAATTTCCGAGATGTTGTTCTCCCATCCGGTGTGGAACTCTTGGAAGCCATGAATTCTTATTCATCATGATGAGTTCTTCGGAGTAGAGTTCGTTTTCTTGTGTCAATCTCCTTAAACCATGAAACAAGGTCTGTCGGAGCATAGTTCGTTTTCTTGTGTCAAGCTCGTGAAAAAATGAAACAAGGTGTTCTGAGGATAGTTTGTCTTCTATATCAACCTCATTAAAAAATGAAACAAGGTCATCTGAGGATAGTTATTTTAATTTGTCAACCTTGTTAAAACAATGAAACAATTTCCTGTTCAATTCGAGTCTTTGATAAGATCTCGTAAAATCCCAGTCAAGTCTTTCTCTTGATCTCGTAACTTGAACCTTCACTCCATCTGCCTTTCATATGGATTGAAGCTTGGGGGGCATGTACCTTGAATTGAGTCACCATGTTGGGGGCATGCTTACTTTTTCAAGCATAGTTTGTTTCCATTTCAAGCTTATGTAAAAATGAAACCGGTTTCAAGCATAGTTTATCTTTGTTTCAAGCTTGTGTAAAAATGAAACCAACTTCAAGCATATTTTTCTGAATTCAAGCTTGTGTAAAAATGAAACCATTCCCATTTTACCTCTCGTGAATGCCATTTTATCAGCTTGTTTTTGCCAGATGAGCCTTGGTTTTCTCACTCCATCGTCACTATCTTCTTGGCCGATCATATGCCTTCACTTGGTTGTTTTACCCGTTCTTGAGGAACCAATGCAATGAGTGGTCTTGTTAGCTAGCCTCTTGACCTTTATCTTGTTCTGAGTAGTTCCACCATCACCAGAACTAGTTTTTTCCCTTTATACCACTCGTTCCTCCAGGAGGAGTCACTTTCAGCTCTTTTCTGACTCTCTAAAACTGAAAAGATTGCCGAGACACTTATCGTTTTGAACTCGTTAAATTGGCTGTGAAACGACATCTACCCAGTATACATTTACCCCTTTTTTGGGCTGGGATAGATTATTTACGAAAAAGGAATACCCTGGCCTATCACGACTAGGAGGTTCTCTCAGACATAGTTTTCTACCTTTTCGGATCTGCGAGACTCTCTACGAAAAGGGAATTGCTGGAGTTTTCTTTTCTGCTGTCTTTTCAAACTCTCTAAACATAAAAAGACGTCGAGTTATTCCTTTTTTAGACTCGTTAAAACCTGATGACATTGGACTCCATCATAATGACGTTACTCGATTTCCTCCTTCTCAGGGCTCGTTAAATTTACTAGGTTGGATTTGTCCGAAGGAAAAATTTATATGACAAGCATATGGTATCCTCTTTAAGTTTGTGTAAAAATAAAGAGGTACTCGCCAGAAATGGTGGGGGAAAATGGAACCAGTATAATCGTTGTGTCGGCAGTATGTCGCTCTTGAACAGGGCACTTGTCTGCATTCGTGTCGAGTTGGGGATATCTCATCTCGTTTTCTGCTTGCCTCTATGGGTTTGGGTAATCCTTTTTGGCCGCTCATATGCTCTTTGCCTCGTCATTATGACCTCATATCCTTTGATGTCAAATACTTCCAAATCCATTGTCGTGCCACCGATATGTTCAAGAGAAGTTGGCCTCTGCAGTTTTCAACCTCCCTCTGATTCTCTACTGATCTTGATTCACAAACATTATGTTCCTCTGTCTCGTGCTGATGATGTGGGAAACACTATGGCCCACCTTCGATCAAGGTCACTTCCTGTCGACTTCAGCTCGTTATCCAGGAAGCTGATCTATAGACTCCCTTCAGGTACCTTGGAGCCTGCATGCCTCAATGGCAGGTTCTTCACATTCGATGCAAGGTTTTCATTATTGGCCTTTGATCGGATGATTCTGCGGGTGTTCGACGCTAGCTCACTGTTCACATTCCATGGATTTAACCTATAGTAACTTGAGGGCCATCCTCATCATTGGTGGTTCCTCTCACGTCTGTTAACGACTTTCATTATTGGCTGGTAATCAGACGATGTTCTTGCATGTTCGACTTCAGCGCACTTATTCACATGCTCAGACTTGTACTCTGCTCGGGTCGAGATGGAGCGCAAGACCATGGATTTTGTCTGATGAAATCCAGGCTACGGATTTTTGTGGATTATCATGATTTGTTACATGACTCATTTGACTATATGGCTGTGACCATACCTGAGTCTACTTGTTGATCCTTTTTTTACGGGATGGATGCATCCATACTTTGGAATCCCAGTTATTGTACACTCTATTATGGATGTATGCGCCCATACCACATATCATGTATCAGAGATATCAGTTGTATTTTCATTTGCAAGTCTTCCAACGGCAGTGTTTTCAGTTGGACGCATTCTCATAAAGCATTTCACCCCCCGCCCCCCTCTCTCTTGGACCTCATGCTTTAGGGGGCATCTGTTACACAATAATTTGTCACTGTCCCTGAAATCCCCATCTCACCCATTGGAGGGTCATTTCTGTGACCAATAAGCAGTGTCATGCCTTGCAAATACCATCATTGCATCCCTTTCCATGAGGACAACATTCCTTCTATTTATCATTTCCTGAGCAGACCACTAAAAACACCTATTTTTTCCTTGGCGCTGGTAGCCCATTATTCCCTTGCGCCAATGAGGAAAATTAACACTAAGCCCATGCCAGTTGGTGCTTTGTCCCAGTTAAGCACCTCTGCCAATCTTCTTATGGAAATTTTTTTTTAAAAAGAGGTGAAGTTTCAATCACAACAACTTCGTGGATGAGTCATAGGAAGTGGTTTCGACTGAATAACCATGGCCTTCCTCCTTTGGCCTCTTGTTTCCACCTTATGGGGAAACCTCCCAAGGAATAAGGCCTCCCTTCCACTATTGTAGGGATCCCAACCTCCTCCTCTACTCTATAAATATAGCCATCTTCCATTGATGAAAGAGTTGAACAGTACGACCAAAGACTAAAGATAAGTTGAATGGCTGAATGGTTGAACAAGTTGAATAGATAGCTAAACTTGTAGGAAGGAAACTATAGCCGAGCAGCCTTTGAGAGCCAAGCTGAAGAGAGAGAGCTTCATCCAGATTCCCAACGAGCTTCGTTGAGATGTGCTCCACTTTCAGCCCCACCGAAGGAAGATCAAGCGTCAGGGCTTTGGGTTGTATCTCTCCTTTGTTATTTTAATGATAAGCAACTTTGATTATGGTTCTATTCATGTGTCTATTTCTTTATGCAATGAATTACATCCTCTTTGACTGATGTATGGTTAAAGGCTTTAGATTTTACGTTGTATGTCATTGCATCCTTTGCATGTGTGCAGGCGTTCGGACGTGCTAAGCGGAAGGATCATGATCTGCCAAGCGAGCGACGGGAAGCGTAATCCTTTCTTCAACGACCACTGCGTAGGATTTGAGGTGGGAAATTCGTTATGATTTTTGTCGTTTTGTAACTAGGAACCTGCATCACTACATGACTTGATTGTTGTTAGACCCGATCTAGGCTAGTAGGGATCACCTCTATCCACAGAGGGGATTTACCTCTTCAACAATAACAGAAAACATAGGAGGAGAGGATAGGAAGGGAGAGGATCTCAAACAATTTACCAAATCTGAATATTACAGCAAACAAAACAGAGAGTATGAACAACCCACTGCCCACCAGCTTAGTGCAAGTCATGAGAGTCAAGAAGAAAGGCCCCAACTCCATGAAAACTTTAAATAACAAGACCAACATAAACATGCTACAGAACCCATAAAACTGCATAATGACAGTCAAAACACACAGGACAAAGGGGACAGAAATGAAAACAACAACAAGTCTGAAACTAGCCCTCTTTGGAGTATGAGTTTTGATGGGTCTTGTAATAGAACTGGTGCAGGAGCAGGTGTGTGGCTTCACAACACAAAGAATAATCATGCTGAAATCCATTCATACAAGTTAAACTTTCAATGCACAAATAACATAGCAGAGTATGAAGCACTCCTCTTAGGACTACATTTACTGAAGAAATTAGGAGCCAGGAGGATAGATGTTCATGGCGATTCTGAACTAATCAGTAGACAAATAAATGGAGAGTACATTGACAAAAATCCAAGACTAAGAGCCTATAGAAATGATACTATGGACCTTTTGAAAACTTTTGAGGAATATAAACTTGTTTTTGTCCCTAGAGACCAAAACATTCTTGCCAATGGTTTAGCTTGTGCTGCCATTTCATGTCAAAGGCCTTATGAAAACAAATAGTTCACAGTCCAAGTGAAATATAGACCAGCTGTCCCAGACAATGAAAAGTATTGACAGGTCTTTGAGGGAGATAAACAGATAGAAGACTTTCTACAGTTCAGAAATGAGTTTGAATTGCCAAATTCAGACTCAAAGTATGATAAAGACTGTCTTAATGAGGAACAAACTGTTGAAAAAGAACCTTCTCCCATTGAAGAAATTAATCTGCTAACCAGAGAATTTGAAAATCAAACAGAAGAGTACATAAACTCAGAAAGAGAAGACATAGAGGTACTACAGTTTAAAGGCAAAGGCTTACCCAAAGGACTAGCACCTCTAGAAGACTTGTTTGATTTTAATGATGTTTCCAAGAAACCAACAATAGAACCCACTAAATCTGATATTAAGGAATGCAATATAGGCAGTAAAGACAAGCCTAAAATGATCAAATTATCTAAAACATTGCTAGCTCACATGAAACTGAAATACATTGAGTTGTTTAAAGAGTTTTTTGATGTATTTGCTTGGAGATATGAGGATTTAAAGGCATATGAAATAGAGACCACTTAGCACAAGATACCACTTAAAGAAAACCAGAAACCATTTAGGAAAAAATTACGCAGAATAAACCCTGTACAGTTACCTTTGGTTGAGAAAGAAATTAGGAAAATGTATGATGCTGGAATTATTGTCCCTGTGAGATACTCAGAGTGGGTATCTAATCTCGTAGCTGTAAGAAAGAAAACATGAGAAATAAGGCTCTATATTGACTTTAGGAACTTGAACAGAACCTCATTAAAGGACAACTATCCCTTGCCTAAAATGGAGCACATCTTACAAAGGGTAGTTAGTTCCAAGAGGATTTCTTTACTAGATGGCTTTCCATGATATAATCAGATATTGGTACTCTCTGAAGACCAACTGAAAACAACCTTCACTACTCCCTGGGGCACTTTCATGTATGTGAAAATTCCTTTTGGATTAATGAATGCTGGTGCCACCTTTCAAAGAACCATGGACATTGCTTTCTTAGAGGAACTAGGCCACTTCATTGTGATTTATTTATATGACATTACAATCTATTCCAAAATAGATGAAGAACACCTAGTACACCTAAGAAAGGTCTTTGAGAAATGCAAAAAGTATGGGTTATCCTTGAATCCCAAAAAGACATTGTTTGGTCTCCAAGAAGGTAAACTTCTTGGTCATATCATATTTGAAAAAGGGATCAAAATAAACGCAAAAAGGGTTGAAGGTATATTGAAAATCAGTCACCCAGAAACATCAAAGAACCTCAATCTTTCATTGGAAAGATTAATTTCTTAAGAAGGTTCATACCCAACCTGGCAGAACTCCTTAGCAACATGAAAAACATGCTAAAGAAAGAGATAGGAGTTAAATGGACCTTAGAAGAAAAGAAGTCCTTTGAACTAGTCAAACATGCACTCACCCAAGCACCAGTCCTTATCAGTCCTGATTTCACTAAGGACTTTCTCATATTTTCATTTGCATCAGAACATACTGTGGCTGCTGTCCTATTGCAAAAAAATACAGAAGGACAAGAGCAACCAATTGCATTTTTCAGCAAGGAATTAAGAGATGCACCTCTGAAATATAATATCATGGAAAAACAGGCCTATGCTTTGGTCAAAGCCTTGAAGGATTTCAGAGTTTATATCTTACACTCTCACATTATTGCATTTGTGCCTCATGTAGTGGTAAAAGACATTTTTTCACAAGACCCCGATGGCAAAGGAGGAAAGTGGATTGTTGTGATATTGGAATATGATTTGGAAATTAAACCCACTAAACTCATCAAGGGTCAAGGCTTAGCACAATTAATGGGTGAATCTAACTTGCAAGCACTTGATATAAACATGATAGATGCATTAGATGAACAGGAAGAATTACCAGCCCCACTTATTGAAGATCATTTCCTCAATTCATCCTGGTACGCTGATATTTTGTATGTGCTTACTAATCTCAATGCCCCTCCTGGTATGTCTCAAACAAAGGAAATATTTTTAAACTTAAAAGATGTTAACTAATTCATTTTATATAAATGTTTATATTGGAAGAATGCCAGTGGTTTATTGCTTAAATGTTTGCCTGAGGTTGATGCAGATAGGATCAAGCATGAGTTTCATGAAGGAGAATGTGGAGGCCACCTCAATTGGAAAACCATTGCTAATAAAATCCTTAGAGCTGGCTATTACTGGCCCACCCTCTTTGAAGATGTCCACAAAATGATAGTTTCCTACCACAAATGCAAAATCTTTGAAGGCAAGAGAAAACTGCTTCCCTTACCCTTGCAACCAATCACTGTTGAAGCTCCTTTTCAACAGTGGGGCCTAGACTTCATTGGGGAAATACATCCTGCCTCATCTGCCCAACATAGATGGATACTCACAGCCACTGATTATTTCACCAAATGGATAGAATTCATCCCTTCTAGGAATGCCATAGACTCACTTATCATAAAATTACTTGAAGAACATATCCTGTCTAGATTTGGTTGTCCTAGGAAAATTATCACTAAAAATGCTACTGCATTTGGTTCTAAGAACATGGTTGATTTCTGTCATAGATATCAGATTGTGCTTGGTCATTCCACAGCTTATTACCCTCAAAGTAATGGGCTGGAAAAATCTTCCAATAAGAGCCTGATAAACATAATAAAGAAGCTGCTGGAAGAAAATCAGAGGTCATGGCACAACAAGCTGGTGCTTGCTTTATGGGAAGATAGATTGAAAACAAAGAAATCAATTGGAATGTCTCCCTATCAGCTGGTTCATGGAGAAGATGCAGTTTTTCCAACCAGTTTATGAGTGCCAGTGATGAAGTTGGTCCAAGAAATACAATCAGATGAAGATAGCATGATGAGAAGGATAAATCAGACCATACATCTTCAGCAAACCAGGGAAGAAGTTTATAACAGAGCACAGAAAGTATAAGAGAATATAAAAAGGTTGTTTGATAAGAGGACAAAGGCAAGTGATTTTAAAATTGGTGACAAAGTACTCAAGTGGGATTCTAGGAGAGAAGATAAGGGAAAACATGGCAAGTTTGATAATTTATGGCAAGGCCCTTACATCATTCAATCTACCATTGGTCATAATGCATTTTTTCTACAAGATATGGATGGTAAAGACCTGTTTGGGGGTCCTATCAATGGCAGGATGCTCAAACATTATTTTTTCTGAAACCTCTGTTTAAAGCTTTCATTCTTTATTGTAAATATCATTGCTTTGTTTTTTTTTGAAAAGAGAAAAATACAAAAAAATAGAAAAGAGGAAAAGAGGGCATATTAGAAAAAAAGAAAGGTACAACCCCATACCAAAAAGAAAGAGATTCTGAAAGTGTGTAAGCTTAAATGCCACTACTTGTAAGAACATTGTTGTTTAGTCATACAACCTAACCATGACTAGATAGATTTCAATTTACTGCTGATAGGTTAGTGAAGAAGATTTTCCAAAATGTTTAATCTTGGCTTATCAATAGATTATATTAGGATAGAGAAACAAAGGTTCAAACAAGATTAAATCCTGAACCTGTTAGTTTGATGAAGAATGGCTCAAATCAGATCAAAACCTGAGCTAAAGAGAAGAAAAAGAATTGGTTCTAATATGCTCAAAATCTAAACCAAAGAATCAAAAGAAAGATGGCTCAAACAAGCTCAAAACCTGACCCAAAGAAAGGAAAAAGACTGGTTCTAACATGCTGAAAACTTGAACCAGTTAAAGAAGAAGAAGACAACTTAAAAAGGATAAAAACCAGAGCTGAAAGAAAGAATGAGGGATGCTTGTAATTTCCTGATCTTAAGCCTTCATAGTTTTGTTTTAATTTTCTGCAAATAAGTCTATGTGCAGTTGGTTCCCTTTGCCATGGACACTACAGAAAATCAGACAGCTTAATCCTGGTTTGGCTGTGTTTTTAGTTTCTATTTTAGAATATAGAGAATGAAATCTATCAGACAATTTAATCCTGGCAGATAGTAGAATAGTTAGAGAAGCTATGAGTTCAACTGTTTAATCTGAACTCATGGAGAAATAAGGGTAGATTTAGATTAGTTTTTCCTGTTTTCAAAATAAAATGTTGATGTCAAAGGTTTTCAAGTCCAAGTGCACCTTATGGAGAAAAATGTTAGGAAAGGAGGCTGTGTAGGTAGTTGTTTGGGGAAAATTGATTGGTTATAATGCAATGATGATCATCTTTTCAAGCAACATGATCAAAGAAGAAAGACGATTTTCAAAGTGCAGGACATTGATCTACATTCCAGAGATACAATTCGGAGGTTCTTGACACCTCCAAGGAGCTGCCATCCCCAAGTGGAGCCGTTGTTAGCCATCTATAAATTTTTCATATACTATGATGGCTAAAACATGTCTATTAGTATTCAAGAAACAAATTTGGAGCAAATATGTGAGTTCTTGAAGCCTTGTTGTGTCCCTTGCCCAAAAAATCCACCTTTCTGGTATCTTCACTTCAAAACCCTCAAAGAAAAGCCTTGATGTCCCAAAGAAAAGAGTTTTTTCAGACCCATTTTCCATCAATTTTTCCTTTGGAAAATCCCTCTAAAAACCCCTTCATTTCACCCATTTTTCCCATTTTTACCCTTTATTTTCCCTCAAAATCCCCTTTGAACATGATAAAATCCCTTTATTCTGGTTTAAAACCCTTTTTTCCCCTATCGAAAACTCCAAAAATCCTCAAAAACCTTCATTTTCAGCTTAAAAACCCTCATTTTAACCTTTAGGCCTTAAGCACCTTTCGCTTAAGCCCCAGCCCCATTTTCTGCAATAAGACCTGCTCTGCGACCGAGTGCTAAAGCCCATCAGCGGTTGCACTTTGGCAATTCCAAGTTCCCGCTTCTGTTTTCTGTCTTCGCTGATGGTCGATCTTCCGATGAGATCAGGAACATTCATTTCCCAAGATCTGACGGCCATCACACTCCGTGCTCCATCGCAATCGCTCCACCGATGCGATCCCCCAAGTTAATCCATGCCATTGATCTAATCTAGATCTGACGGTCCACACTCTATCGTATCGGCGTAGTTCCCCGTTTCCTATTTTCCCTTGCATTTTCTTCCGTCGATGGACGATGCCCCTGCTTTAATCTCCGGTCCGCACTCCACCACATCAGCACATCTCCCTTTCCTCGCTCCCACTTCCATCCCCGCCGATGAAATCCTAGCCATTGATCTCTCCCTGATCCAATGACTCTCGCTCCGTCACACTATCGCAATTTCAATTTCCTCCCATCCAAGCCTCTTCCGCCTTCCATTCTCTGATTTCATCTGGACCGTCGATCCCCCTGATCAGATGGTCGTCGTTTCGTCGCACCTTCGCCTTTCCCTTTCACCTTACCTTCTTCGCTAATTTTCCGATCCACCGAGTTCATCTGGACCGTTGATCCTCTTGATCCAATGACTCCCATTGATCCTTTCCGCTGCTCTTATAAACCCCTTTTCCCATATAAAAAACCCCTCTTCTTAAGTAAAAACCTTTCCGCCCTTTGTATAAAGGTGGGCCCTCCTTCTCTTATCCTTTCACCCTACCGACGAGATCCTTCCGTACCCTCCATCCCCCCGCAGTTGAATCTCAGCCGTATATCTTCTCCATGATCCGATGGCCACTAACTCCCCTCCCACTTCCACCTCTTTCCCTTTATATAATCGCCCCACCATGATTATAACCCTTTCTCACTATAATCCAATGGCACACATTGTTTTATCCAACCTCAAGCCTCCCCACTACACGACAAAAGAGCCCACATTAACTCGTCCCCACCATCCTTCATCGCACATCTTTTTCATTTGTCGTGCTCGCTTACAACCGTAGATTTCCCCCCCCCCCAGATCGGATGATCTAGATATGATTTCGCGCTCATTTCACAAATAAAATTGATCGTGCATTTTCAATGCAAAAATGGTGGTTTTGATAGGACACGCGTGGCCCTATAACCTGTATCGTGTTCGATCAGCCCATTACCGCTTACCACCTTTTGTCCATGCGAAAACCACCTCTGGTTTTTCTGCAAAACTGCCTTGCCTCTACTCACACCCAAATTAAAAAATTTCCCCTATTTTTTCCTGGTTTTGTTCATAGAACCCTTCCCTACAATAACCCCTTCCTTCGCATCGCTCTGTAATCCCTCCCCGAGCCTCTGAAATCATTTTAAACCCAAAAATGCAGGATTTCTTAATGTTTGTTGTTGTTTGCAGGTTTAATGGTGGTTTAAGCTTTTCAAAGAATCCCATAGCCATCCAAGTGGCTTGGCCTCAAGATGACAGTCCTTAAAGATAAGAAAATACAGAGAAAGGGATTCAGAAGTTTAAATCGGGGTTTCTATCAATACCTAATGATCATTAATTGAATCATGAAACCCTCCAGTGCTACAAGAAAACCATGCAAACACGAAGACGGAGAATATTAATGAAAAAGTGAAGAAACAAAGGATAAAGACAAAACACAGTTTAAAGACAGAAGATGGTCCAATGAAGGCCTAATACAGCCTTAAAAAACACAATTTAAAGCTAAATATCAGTGTTTAAAGGGGATAAAATAAGACGGATCAACAGAAGAAAAGTCTCAAATTCCACATCTGCAAAGAGCTATTATTCCACCAAAGGACCGAGACGACACCTGTAGTCTGCTTCTCCTTTCAAAGACACTGTGACAGCCATGATGATGGCAGAAACTCTTTAAAACTGTTAGAATAGCTATTGCACAATCATGGGGCTAGAAAACCCAAAAAATGACAATTTACTTGTTAGAGAGGTCAAACAGGGTACTTCATACCAAGATATGTTCAAAGAACACACTTCGGAGTTATTACTAGCCTACTAGATATGCATCAAAACAGGAAAAACTACCAAAATGGTACAATCAGTTAATGCAATGATCATTAAGCAGAATGGGAATTCGGATACCTCTCCCCCTCTATCTTAATTGATATTTATGATTTTTCCTGCAACACTCTTCTTCATTCACCTATAAGTATTCACAGAAAATTCATTGTAATGGTTGGGAAATTGTTAATAGTTTGAACTATTATTGAGTAAGAGCTGCTGAGAAGTTGTAATATAGTAGGCTCGGAAGAGAAGTATCAGACTGTAAAAGCTATTGGACTCAAAGTTTGTAACTGGTTTTTCACATCAATAGACAAGCAGATTCACTGGATCCTGATCTAAATCATTGGTGATGTTTTTCTCACTGTTATTTTTATCCTCATTATGTTTCCACTTTTTTCATATTCTCTGATAAAGAACAAAAAATATAGAGTAGGATTTACTGCAAAGTACCCTAACTCTCACTGATAAATATTTATCTTTATGTTTTCTTCTAAATGTGTGTTTGGGAATGATTTCAATAGAGTATAACCAGTCAAGGAATGTTGGTGAGCCCATGTCTTGCTGAGTATAACTTGAGATGTTGTTCTTGAATGATATTTTCATTGCATGCTAAGTAGAGTCCTAATCAAGGAATAGCCCAGTCCCTTGTTTAGTCTTAAACAACTATTTTGAAGATTTCCCTTAAGAGTTTGCCAAAGCAGGCTAGGTTAAAAGTCCTTACCTGATCTTAGGTTACTTTTTATTTTTATCTTAAATGTTTTCCCGTGAGTGCATGTCAAAAGTAGGCTAGGTTAAAGGTCTTTACTTGATCTTAGACTGCCCTTTTTTTTCTTATATGCTTTTGTTCTTAAGAGTATGCCAAAAGAAAGATAGGTTAAAAGTCCTTACCTGATCTTAGGCGGCCCTTTGTTTTCTTACATGTTTGTTCCTTTCTCATCATTTCTGAATGTTTCATACCACCAACTCAACTTAAAAGATCTTCTGATATAGATGACTTGCCCTTTGAAAACCCTTGAATAGTTGTTGTGCAAGTAAACCCTTTTATGACTCCATAGCCCAATGGTTTAGCACTGTTTTTTGGCCTATCTTCCAAACATCCTTCCACTTATTTCCTTCTTCACTTCACATGACCTTCTCGTTTAATGATCCCCAACCAACAAACAAACAAACCCCTTGTACTTCATAGCTAGCCTAATATCATATCACAAGCCTTAAAGACATATCCTTTCAAAACACATATAGAGAGATCCCTCTCTGAATCCAGGAGGGCTAGATCCTAGGATTCCAAAGTGGTTTTGATGTTGCCTTGTCATTTAGTATGCCATTCTACTAAATCACAGAACCCCAACAGGAGGCAGCATGGGAAAGAACAAGGCAGGTAGAATTCATTTTTGCAACGGGGGAGAAGGTTTCAGTATAGTCAATGCCTTCAACTTGTGAAAATCCTTTAGCAACAAGATGAGCTTTATGTCTATCCACTTTTCCATCTGGTCCAAACTTGGTTTTGTAAACCCATCTGCATCTGACAAGTTTTATTCCGTTTGGAAGAGGAACAAGATCCCAAGTATCGTTTTCCAATAAGGAACGATAATCTTCATTCATAGCTTCATCCCAATCTAGATGACCGGAGGCTTCTTCAAAGGTTTATGGATCAAGTTTTTCTAGAACTTGAGCCAATAAGGAAGAAGCTATTTTGAACTGAGAATGTGTACATCATCGATCGACAGGGTCACCTGCAAGAGAACTTGCTGCATCCCGAGTACAACGAACCCATATTGGAAGCGGTGGAGTATAAGGAACAATTTCAAGAGGTAGAGGAGGATTTTCATCCTTGCTATCATCATCTGAACTAGAAGGAATGCTATTAAAAATAGAAGAGAGAGAGAGAGGTGGCACATATTCCGAATCAAGCTCGCAGGCGAAAGGTGGCACACCGGCGAACTAGGCTCGTAGGCCGATATATTTTCATCAAAATTTACATCTCTTCTAATGATTATATTTTTGGATTTTGGTTGAAGAAGTCTATATCCTTTGACATCTTCAAAATATCCAAAAAAAATACATTTTTCACACTTAGGTTCTAAGGCTTTATGTTTCGCATCTGGAATATGGGCCCAAGCATCACTTCCAAAAACACGAAAGTGACTTACATCTGGTTTGATCGAGCTCCAAGCTTCTTCTAGAGTTATATTCTTTAAAACCTTGGTAGGAGTGCGATTTACTATGTAATTTGCATAGTTAATGGCTTTTGCCCAAAAATTGAGACCAAGTCCCAATTATCCATTTCTTTTAAGGTGCAATTCTTCCTTTCAGCTACACCATTTTTTTGTGGAGTATATGGAACAATATGTTGCAATTGAATGCCATGATCAGTGTAGAAGTTAATAAATTTGTTGTTAGCATATTCTCCACCATTGTCTGATCTTAACTTAAGAATTTGATGTCCAGATTGTTTCTCAACAAAGGCCTTAAAGGCCAAGAACATGTTAAAAAATTCACTCTTGAGTTTTAAGAAATATACCCAAGTGGGTCTCGAAAAATCATCAATGAAAGTTAAGAAGTACTTGCAACCAAAGAAAGAAAAAAAAGGAAGTGGACCACATAAATCACTATGCACAAGTTCCAAAGGGCCTGAAGCGTGCTAAGAGGCACGTTTGTCAAAAATATCTCGATGATGTTTTCCGAGTACACATCCAGAGAAAACACAATCTCGGCAAGATACCATAGGAAGGTCTGTCACCATATTTTCCTTACATAGAGTTTTTAAGAGAGCGATAGTTTAAGTGACCAAATCGCTCATGCCAAAGTTTGCTCACATCATTATTATGAGCAACAAAAACAGAGGGAAGACATGATGACCCAAAGTTGTCAAACTTATACAACCTTGTGGAATCATTAGAAATGCCAGTAGCTAAAATATGTTTAGGATCTTTGAGGTCCTTGATTACAACATCATGAGGCGAGAATTCTACTATTTTCCCTTCACCTGAATGAGTTATCCGATAAAAAGATAGAAGGTTGCATGACAAGGTAGGAACACATAGTACATCATTAAACTGACCATTATCTAGATGAATGGTTCCAGATCCTACAACACTAAGAGATCTATCATCACCAACATAAATATGTTTGGTGTTACAATCATTTAAAGAAGAAAACATGGATTTATTTTTATCCATGTGGTAAGAAGCTCCAGAATCAATGAGCCACTCATGAGAAGGAGAAGGAGAAGATACATTTAATGCATAACCAGATCTTGATGCTTGACAACCACAAGCAGAAAGTGCCATGCCTGAAGATGAAGGTGAAGAGTGCTCCAAATTGATGTTGTGCTTCTTCATTGTTGCTTCTAAGGCTTCCATATTCTTAAAAAACTTGGACTCTATATGGCCATCCCGATTGCAAAAGTTGCAATGTCTATCTGTCTTCTTCCCTTTGTTTTGATTTTCCTTATTATTTTGGTGATTTGATTTTTCAGTTTGCGGCTGAAATTGCTTAGGGCCCTTGTTTGGTTTAGGACCATATTTTTAGGATATTGCTTCTTGGGATTCTTTTAATATGGTTGTTGTTGGGCTGCTAAGGCTTTCTTAGAAGCGTTTCTAGCAGTGATAAGGCCAAGGTGTAAAAGATTTTCTTGTTCTCTTATCAAAGAATCACAAAAGGCATCAAAACAGGGATTCTTGTAGGTGGTTCCTGAAGAAATGATGGCTTCTCTAGTGGAATGGAAGGCGGAAACAAATATAGAGTATGCAGGGCCAAGCTTAGCAAGAATGCAATAGATGAGGCTACCATCGTCCTTTTTGATCTTACAACCTTCTAAAATAATTCTGAGGGTCTTGAATTTGGACAAAAAATCTTCAATGGAAGAGAAATTATTGGGGTCCAAAGTAAGCAACTCATTTTCAAGTTGGTGGGCCCTGATTTGATTTTGAATGCCAAAAATAGTTTTTACCTTTTCCAGGGCTTCATCAGGGGTGTCAATGTCAAGGATATGAAATCGAAGATCTTGAGCAATGGACATTCCTATCAACCCTCATGCTTGATCTTGTTTATTTTCCCATTTAGCAGTTTTATCATCATCAGAATGTTTAGTTTCTTGTCCTGTGGCTATTCTATAAATCCCTTTACTTCTAAGTATATCTACCATTTGAGGTAGCCATTGGAAATAATTGGTGCTGTTAAGAATAACCGAGCATGCACTTTCCATGACCCATTTCATCCATGACAACCAAGACCCATTTTTACATAGTAATTTGTCACCCCGTTCACTTCCCGTACCTGATCCTGAAGTGCCCTAAGATGAAAATTTTACACTATATCCACCATGGAGAATACATCAAGATATCTCTTGAAGACCGACTAAAAGTTGCTATGAATATTTTTTGAAGAAGCTTAGCTTAAAACCTAAATTTATGGGTCAGTGCTCTTTCCTAGTTGCTTGCCTGTGTTGATGGCATGTTGCAACACTTTGACCTAGCACTTCCAATGCATTTTTTATAGGAAAAAACACACTAAACCTCTTCTCGCAATGTTTCTTCAAATGGAGAAGAAGCTTTGTGAACTAGAAGCTTCTAGAACGACGAGCTGGATATGGTTCAATGTAGATATGCTCAAGCTGTCTCATTTGTAGCTCCTGATCTTATCTTTAGGGAATTTTCCCTTGAGAAGTGGTTCTCCCTCCTTCTTTTATGGATACCTAATTCCCTCTCCCTACCTATAAATTTAATCCCATCCTTCCACTACTATTTGGTCTTACTTTATCATTAATCCTTTACATCCCTATATTGTGATTATGCTCAATTTACCATTTTGGAGAACGGCTGCTTGAAAATCCTTGGTTTGGACGTGGACATCACCAAAGGGAGGCCTCCAACTTCAAGGCCAAGATTGTATGCTTCCTCTTTCTATAATTAATAATACAATTGGTTTTTCACTTTCAATATTTGTCTATATACCTATGAAAGTATCCTAATGCTCCTTGATCTATTAGGTAGTTTGTATTTGATGTATGCTATGTATATTGTCACGTTTCTTATTGTTGTCTCTTGATATCTTACAGGTATTCAAATGCCACAAGAAGTGAGGAGTGAGCCTGAAGGATCATTGAATTATGGTTTTCATCAAAGGTCTAGATGATAACATCAGGAAGAGGTAGGTTCTTCTTCTTCTTCTTCTTCCATTTTGAATACAAACTAGGAAAGGATTCATTAGTTAGTCTCATGCGTTGTTAGACCCACTCTAGGGCTAGAGAGATCACCTATGTCTATAGAGGGGATTGTATTCACAACACCCTTTGACCAAGACATAGAGCTCGTCTAATACACCAAGTTAGGCTCCAAACAAAGTCCTTCCAAGATGACAAAAGTCGACTTCAAGTCAACAAAATTTAATTTTCTTCAAAACTACTTCAATCACAAGTTTCAACCCTCTTGCGTTATTTTTGGCTCCTACTATAGTCATGCAACTTTCAGCCCATACTGCAACATAAATTATTCACACATTTGGGAAAACTAGAGAGAAATTCGAATCCTTTTTTCTTGACAAGTGTTTCTTCCTCCTTTGCTATAGATTCACTTTCTTTTCTTGGCTCATTGCACCTTTTTCCTTCACTTATAATAGAGATTGAATTCTTCTTGGATTGATTCCACAATACGTCAAATTTCACTTATATATATAGTCTTCAAGGTGATCAAATCCCTTCAATGAGGTTGAATTGTAGAGAGGGAAGGTCGTCTTGGTGGAGGAGGCATAAATGACCGAATTACATGAAATACATTTTCTTTCTTTGACATAATAATCCCAAGAAGAGTCTAATACAAGATTTCAAGGACAATGATTCATGAGACAAACCTTATAATCAATCAATGGTTTCTTTGACCTAGAAACAAAATAAACAAAACATGAAACCCATGCTTATAAATAAATTTCTTTAAAAATAATTTTTATTTTGACAAAGACATAAGAATTGTAATCAATTATGAATACCTATACTGGTTACATTTCTCAATAACCACTTCACAACCAAGGATTTTCATTTTATAAATTTTAGATGGGTTTATCTTACTATATATAAGGTGTTTGAGATGTAAATCAGGAGGACCACTTGTTAAATTGGATCCAAACCCTGTCAGCCTTTTTGTTTATTTTTATTTTTATTTTTATTTTTTCTAAACAAATTCTATTTATCAGTGCACCTTGTGTAATATAACTAACTAGTGTGCCTCTATCAAATAGCACCGTTAAGTACAAAAAACTTGTGTTTAATTTTTTATGCTTTTGTTTTTTACTATGATGGCGGTTCTTTTATAGTTACATATCACACCATCATAATTTAAAGTTATTTAGAAAATAACAATTTTTGATGTCGGTGCCCAACAATAAAATGCCCCAGTGCGTTTATTAAATTAAACGCACCAGTGCATAACGTTTACTAAATTAAATGCACCAGTGCATTTATGCACACAACCGCATTGATTACTAGACCTATTTTTGGCTAAAAATTATGTCATTTATTTATAAAATATATTTAATGGTTTATGTATTGATTGGTACATGTTGTATATTGATAAAAAAATGTTTGAGAAGTTGTCAAGTAACAAAAATATTGATCGACACAATGATAACACATCCAAGAAAGCATAAAAGGAAATTTATTTGTAAATTATTTACAAAATTAATATGTTTGAACTATATGTAAGTTTAACTAACA
The DNA here is from genome assembly GCA_034641835.2 of Pinus albicaulis. Taxonomy (NCBI): domain Eukaryota; kingdom Viridiplantae; phylum Streptophyta; class Pinopsida; order Pinales; family Pinaceae; genus Pinus; species Pinus albicaulis. Next base: position 1,163,166,229 of record CM076578.1, on the reverse strand, counting down.
TGCATTGGTTAGTTTGTGTCATGCAGAGCCACAAAATGAGGAAGCTCGATAATATTCTTTCTTATCTAAGTACAGAAGAGTGTAAAATACTGATAGAAAAAACACAGAACGATGAATTGGGTGAATTAAAAAATAATATTCAATATGAGTTTTTTTATTTTTATTTATCATTAATAATATACTTAATAAAAGTAGATAACATGTTTCAAACAATCTATTAATTCACATATGTTTAATGTTTTATATGGACCAACAACGAAGGAAAATAATCTCGTTCTAAGAAAAAAATCTTAGAACATGTAAATGATGATGAATTGGTCCTTAGCTCATCTGGAGTGGTGTTGGAGGTTAATGAAAGGGTAAAAATTTTACGAACTATGAGGGTGTTGGAATTATGGCTAATGTATTGTTCTTGAGGGCAACCTACTTGATAAATATGTCAACATTGTGATAATAGGATGATTATGCAGATTGATACAAATGCTACAAGTGATATGGACAAAGGAATGTCAGTTCAGAGATAGATGGATGATAAAATAAAAGTTTGAGAAAGTATACGTGGGTCCTAAGAAGCAAGGTCACGTACATAGGTAGGTAATGTGAAGAAAAGTCACGTACATAATCTACACCATAGTAATCTAGATGCCAAGGGTCTTTACTATAGTAATTGGAGTGACAAAAATTATTTGATCTCATCAAAGAATACTAACAAAGTTACCATCGGGTTCACCTAAGGTTTTGGCTAAGGCTAAAACTATATAAGGAGATGGATATCAAATTTTCAAGTATGCAAGTGATGGATTGTTTGTGAATTATTTGATCTAAAACATGTGTGAACCAAGGAGCATGGAGGAGACTCATATTTGATAGATATGAAAGTGTAGTAAAAACTAATGAATACATATTTCTTGATCTGTTTATAACTAAAAATGATAAATTTATGGTGATGGTATGAATCTAAATCTAATGATGTGTGAATGTAACAATATGCATGGCAATTTTGGGTTTGACAGATGTTGTGTTATGCAGTGAAAGTTTTCATATCTGTACGTAGGTGTGTTTGGGAATAGTCGCGTACATACGTGGATCTGTCTCTACAGGATTTCATATACATTATGTGAATTTATACTATATGTTGAGATCTATATGCAGGTGTTATGCATGGTTTTTGATCTGTACCATGGGTAAATTCCATGTGTGGATGGATAACATGGGTGGATGAATACCATGGGTCAATGTCATTTTCCATTCGAATAATTTTCCCATGCTCAAGGTTTATGTAGAGTTTCATTAATATATGTATGTAGGGATTTGGAAATCACTATGCTATTATTTAGATATACCAATGTTTCACCACTCATTATTAGGGGAAGCAAAAATAAATAAATAGGGTTAGAGAATAATATTGTCTGGGATGACAATGCAAAAACCTGTGAACACGACATGATATGTAAGCCTAAATTCTTGGATGTTGTCCTTACACGATGTACTATGTAAAATTGCATACTTTGTAAACCATTTGACTATTAAATAATAGTCTCTACCATTTGACTATTAAATATTCGACCTTTTGTGAACTATTTTAGCTATCATATCTTTGTTCTACACTGTCCTCCCTGTGAAGAAAAAAAAAAAAAAGTTACATTTACCACAGTGAAATCTGTCAGCTATATTGTAGTTGCATGGTACCACTCTCACTTGACACTTCAGAGTAACCTAAACATAATAGAAAGGAACAATGTCGAGGACGATGGGAAATAGAGTGCAAAGGCTTCTGCTGGAGCTTCAAGATCTGGGAGCATGACCGCCGGAGACTCAAAAGAAGGTAATGTCGTTCATTTTTTGAAGAAATTTATGGGTCAAATCCCTTGAAGCTGCTGCAATTTTGTTGAAATGCGAAAATTGTTGTGATTTTGAGCATTTAATGGTGGGAACTTTGTATTTTGAGTTGTTGATGGGGAAGAGAATCATTTGGAGCCTTTTAATGGTGTAAGATGGTGATTTGGAGGGAGTAAACTGGCGATTTTGAGCTTCTTTTGGAAAATACTTGTCCTAGAAGCTGTGTGGAGCCGAATGAATCTATGAACAGTTTAAATAGTGTTCAATTCCTTTTATTTTATGAATTTACGGAAAATAGATGTTTCTTTTGGAAAACAGCCAAAATTTGATCTTGATTTTTAGTTGTGTAATACTGAAGACTGATCCGGGAAGGCTTGGCAGAGGCAAATGTGGCTTTGAACGGGTTCTTTTGTCTGCTGGTTTGGTTATCCTCCTGCTCCCTCACACCTCCATTCTGTCCCCTCTTTTCATTTCATCTCCTCTCTCATCCCTCCGTCACCAGCTCATGGCCTCGCCATAGCCTCACTCCTGCACACTCCACTTCCCATCTCCCTCCCTCCTCTCTACTCCCCTGATCGCCTCCCACAACCTCTGTCTACCCTCCACTTCACCTCCCACTCTGCTTCCTCCACTCGCCCCTCCACAAAACACCCACTTCGGCCCTCTTGCCTGCTCACATTGCTCCCCACAGCCTCCTGCTGCTCGCCCTCCCGTTCCCTCACCCCCCACCCATCTCTCCCCGCACCCTCACGCCACAGCCTCTGCTATTATGTCACCCTCCCCTCCATAGCCCATACACCTCCTCGTCCCCCTCTCCCTTTACACCTACACACTCCCCTCTTGCAGTCCTCGAAACGCTTGAACCTCTCCACATATGCGTCGGCCTCTCCACCGTCTCCCGCACTGGATTTGATCATCGGGTTGTCTTTCATAATGTCACAGGGGATGATGATATCCTTGATCTGATTTTTGGAGGCCAACTACAAGGCTATCGGCTCCCTCCCTCATCGTGAGCCTCCATTCTCCCACTGTGTTCTATCTCCTTCATGGTGGTGTTGTTGTTTCCACACATATTCTTCACACTGATAAAACCTCCTAGACTGTCGTTGCTCGGCCTCTACACAATATTATTACAAAATGTGCTCCCACTGTGCGTTAGACCGCTCAACAATACTCGCTCCTGATTAACCATTGTAGCATTGCTCCATAGCCCGGTGGAAGCGTGGTTGAAAACTCATAGTCTCTTTGCGCAGCGAAACGGTGGCTTGGCCTCCTGTGCTCGGCCTCAGCAATACCCAGCAGCCTCAGCGATATACACTACTCCATGCCAATGGTGGTTTGTAGTTTCCTCTCACAAAACCACCTTATATACCACGTGTCTCCCACAACATCTACGCTCCGGCACCGGTTCGACTTCCCTCCACGCTTCGGATTTCTGCACATTAATATTGCTGCTCATATGGAACGTCAGAGATAGACCTGGAAGTAAAGAACACGGTTATATTTCTGTCCTGGTCATATTTTTTAGGATGACAATTTTCCTCTTCGACCATGTGCGATATGAGATGATTGGGTTTCCCATCGTTTTAGGCCATGGAGATCCTAGTAGCTAAGTTTAAGCCATTTTTCATTTATAAAGTCGAGGGATATATACTTTGTTGTTAGCCATTGCGAAGGAACCTCTATTTTTTAATATAGTCATTTTCATACCCTAAGTTGATTTGTCTTTATAGAAGGTAACTGCCAAAGGAAAAAATTGGAAGCTAGTCATTAAAAAAAAAAAAATGGTTTTCTTTAAATTTAAGAAGTAGTGGATGATCATTGATCATTGTACAATTGCCACTAGTCATCATTCACCATACAATCCCCCTATGGTCATCTTCCATTGATAGTTTTCATACACTCTATCATACATCAAGTTGTTGAGAACAAGGCTTTTTACTTTCATCTTATTATATCTGGAAGATTGTTCTACTCCTCTTGTTAATCTGTTGAGAGTACAAGTGGTATATTTTTCATTATCGTATCATTTGTTGAAAAAATGGTCAGAATTGACAATTTATTAGAGTTATTAAGAACTCTAATCATTTAAACTGTTGAAAGCACAGTTAAGGTCAGTAAAGATACTCTAATAGATATTCAAACCTCTTTTCAAAATATACAAGAACAAATAGAATTTTTGCAGCTTGAATCTCAGCTTCAGCAAGCAGAATTACAGTAGTGGAGTCATCATTCTGAACCTGTTTCTGTTCAAAGCATTGAAACAGACTCCCATCAGAAGCAAGAATATAAAGTTGCAGTAGATTCACATTCATTTCCTTGTGCAAGAGCAAATTTACATGCAGATGCAGCAATTCAGTCTGCACTTCCCAAGCCCATCATTAGACCTTGGGAAGAGCTTGTCCATAAAAAACACTAAACAGGTCTTGGATATGACAAGGATTTGTCCTTTCATATTCTAGACTACTCCAAGCCCATAAAATTTTAGAGTGCTGGATTTCTTCATGACAGTTCACCTTCAGCTCTTCCAGATCCTACTCCACTTCCACAACAGCAACAACAAATTGTAAAATGGAAACACTGTGATTGAGTTGGCCATATGAAAGATCACTGTTTTGATCTTCACTCATGCAAGAACCATGGTCGGCACACTCATTCTTCACACAAATGCTTCAGAAACAAGCCTCCTACAAGAAAAAAGATTCATCTTGGATGGATCACTTCTTAGCAATGGGCATCAACATCCAAGAAGATGTTTAAGTCGCATGTCAAAACTTGTTCTCGAATATTGAGAAAACTTGCAATTGAGTTTTCACCATCATCTCACCTTGTACCTAACATGGGGGAAAATGGTTTTCATCTACAAGCTTTGACGCCACATCAAGCGAGCATAAGCCACAATCTCTCATTCCAGATTTAGAGTTGTAGCCAGAGACACAACAGTTCAAGCGAGCTTGAGCCACATTTCGTCATTCCAGATTCAGAGTTGTAGCCAGAGACAGGGATGCCCATGAGCATGCATTTGGTTGGTGGATAGCCTTAAACCATCTATGCGAGGTTCATATTCTTCCTCTTCAAAGAATTCAGAGCACTTCCTCTAGTAGAAGACTTCAGCTCCTTGCCAGCCTTGGTAGAGTTCCAGGAAATGCATCAAGCATTCCAGTGTTGGCGGTCATCCTTAAACCATCACAGGTTGTAGACCTCCCTTCTTCTAGGTTGAAGGTCTCCTTCTTTAATTATGAGGGACCTTCTTGCCAGTTTTGGAAGAGTTCTGGGAACTGGAATAAGCGTTGCATTCCAGTGTTGGTGGTCATCTTTAAACCACCTCTTTATGCCAACATTTCAGAGCGTTGATTCAGCCTAAGTGCTGCCATGCATACTTTGCAGATTTGTATTACAACTCTCTTCTTGGACTCACACATACCCCTTCAGATTAAGGGGGGGAATGTTGGACACCTAATCCTCTATGGGCAGGTGTGGAAGATGAACAGTCACAAATGGAGTCCAAGTGACCTTGGAATGTGGAATCCAAGAGTCACCCCATTGTACTACAAATAGACATCTATGGTTAATGGAAAGGCAATCAATGCTTATCTTTCCTTTGTGTGTGTTTCACCGTGATTGTGTTTAACACATTATTTGAATGTTTCAACTGATAATAGTGGGAGTTTCCTAGATGGTCACATTTTTTGCTTGATCTACTTGTTTGATCGTCATTCTAAATTGGTTGCCTAAAATATTTTTGGATTAGATTTATACCATGTTATAGAGCACTAAAATAGCATAGAAAGATGTTTTCTTGATTTCTATTGTATTTCTGAAGAGAGTGTACCTTTTTTCAAGGAACTGCAATGACTTATTTATTATTGTTGTTCCTTGTAAGTTTAGAATCAGGAAGGTGTTATCAAATTTGATGAAATTTTATGTGAGTCTAATGCATTTATGGTTGCTCGTGTAGATATTGGTATGCATATTTTAGTTGAAAATATATTCTTGGCTTAGAAAATGAAGATATACAAGTGCAATCTCCTTTGAAATCTTGTTGTCATTGATACTCAAATGTTAGAATCCATGCTTAAGTATCCTTTCCCTACTTGTGTTGAAGCTAAAAATGTGTCTAATGTTGTATTGGATGACAATGATTGCGTTATTCTTAGTGGTGAAAGTGAGGTAGGGGCATATCCTAAGTCGATAGTGAAGATCAGGGCTCACATATGTATAGAAGTTTTATCTTACTTCAACTATTTAGCTATCTTTAAAGATTTAATATCTACTCCCTTACCTATGAGACCCCTAGAGATTCTTTCATCTTCAGTGGTTCGAATTGCAAATAAAGGAAAGGAAACACTCATTGTAGTTATAACTCGTCATGGAACCATTGCTAAATTGTTTGTAAAGTATAGACTAGTTGTACCTATTCTCTTTATTGTGAGCTTCTGTGAAAAAAATAAATCATTTTTTAAATAGCTATAGGTTCATCAAATATATAACAAACCCATATCCATCGGATATTTGACGTAAATATTCGTTGGATATGTGATGTAAATATTCGTCATATATTTGACGAACTTCCATTGCATTGTCCGATGTTCTCTGTAAGAAATTTGGCAAAATTTTTCATCAGATATCTGGCAAACCTATGAAAATTGTTCGTCGGATATTCGATGATTATATGTCAAAAATAATGATTGATTACAATGAGGATATCTGATGAATTGGTGTCAATATCTGATGACAACATGTTTGTTGGCTTACTTGACGAAATTTAACCAATGAAACTGAGAGCCCACATTTTATCGAAGTACCTACGAAATTCTATCCAAAAACTAATCGAAAACCATAAGATTTTAGTGCGTATTTTAGAAGTGTTTGTAGATCCATTTAACAATTATGCATAAAATAACTTTAAGAGGAAATAGTAAAATTTGGTTCCATTCTATATACAATAACACGATTAGAAAAAACTACCAATAGAGTTAGAAAAAAGAAATCAAATTAGATTTAAAATCTATACTATACATGGAACACACATCTAAGACTCAAAATTCCTATCAAATTTTTATATTCAAACTGATTAAAAAAAAAACATTAAATATAAAATACAAGCTAAGAGCAATGCTTCAAAAACCCATGGTGAATTAATACTTCTGCCCAGTGTCATAGGATTCAAATTCATACAAGATTTCACACAAAATATCATCTCAAAATTCTTCACAACATTCAAGAGTAGATTAGAATATACAAGATATACCAATATTTATTGAATTAGAGTAATCAAGGATGTCACATATTTTTTATGTTGACAATGATATTGTCCATTGAAATTGTAAAGGTTTCAGACATTGATAATCCATGTAATAGGAAAATAGTCCATGAGATGTTTTGTTTGTATTCTACAAAGGATATCTACAATATTTTTGTGAATAACTATTGAAGAAGATCCCTTGAAAGGGTGCAATATAGCTTGACATTTGCATCCTTTATTGTACATTGCAAATTGTGACCATAAGAAAATAAAAAATTTCCACTGTACTTTGTACAATTAAACACGTTATATACTAGACACTCCATTGTTATAATAAGTTGTTTATTTTCATTGTATAATGACTTGTATGGATGGAATTGAGAAATTACCTTATCACTTATGTTGAAAATTATTGTAAGTTTTCCATGTACACCAATGAAATCAACATGTACGACTTGAGCCTTTGGTGGTGAGCAAGATGTTGCAATAGAAGTAGGTCCACGTAACACTAAGACATCCATTCCAAAATATTTGTTGAGTTTCCCATTGAAATTTCACTCATGGATGATGTGATTGTGTTTTCTTTTTCTTGGTTCTGAAAATAAAAACATTTCCCTTAGTAGTTTCTATCTTTTTTTCTATTTTAAAAACACTAAAATGGCAGAAGAAAATGCAAAAATTAATTATTGTGAAAATGCGAAGACTATGCTTTGTTCTTGAACGTGGAAGCAGAACGAGAGAACTATTTGTCCATATGATTGGGATTATTGCCACTTTTTCCACTGTCTACTTTGCGAGATAACCTATTTTTCATTGTTACACCCATAGAAACGCGTCCATGAAGAAAATATATTGTATTTCAACTATCAAAAAAATATATATAGCGACTTAGATATTTTAAACATTGATTGTGTAACTTAATAATATTTCATTAATCTACCTAAGTAATGCATATGTAGTGTTACAAACATGTTGTAATTCTATTTATATGCATAGAAACGACGAATAATTATTCAAATTTACTCATTTGCATTAAGAAAAAGGTACACAATGAAATAATATTGAATTACATATTAGAACACGACTTCTGTGAATGTTTTCTTTCGAAAATACACATCGAAAGACTAGAATATGTAGCTCAAATGACTATAATTCCAACATTTGACTCTCAATTGCATCTACTTTTATGCAAACACTTTATTTTATTAACATTTCCCAAATTGAATCAAAATAATTAGAGACTTCAATTGTTACAAATGTCAATGAATATTGGGGCATAGAAACAAACTAGTTGAGGAAGATCATCAATTATTGACAACATGTCTATGATGCAATAGCTATAACTATACGAGTTTTAAAGAATAAACATTGATCAAGCCAACATATGTTTTACAACATTCCTACAATAAATATTTGAATTCAAGTTACAAACATTAATGTTGGTACTATTGCATATGATACAATATCGTCCCAAACAAGAAAATAAATAATGATAAAAAAACAATAACCGGAACAAGGGGAGTGATGATTTGTTGCTACATTTAACCTTTTTTTCTCATTAAAAAAATAAAAAAATAGGTATAAGATTGCAATTATTTCTTGAAAAGATCAATTTAAGCACAAAATAGTGTAAATTGCATCATTATCACTCAAATATGCATCCAACAAACTGACTTGAAAACAACCAGGGTTGATACTTTTCCAAATATGGTCTATTTGAGTTTCTAGATTTAGAGTATAATTGTGTCAATTCATGCAACTAAATCGATTTCATATATTCAATTAGGTTCTTTGTTCTTTGGATATTTGAATGCATGCCAACATTGAAATAAACAATAATAATAAAGATATAGTTTCCATGAAGAATATTTAATTTGGAAATTGATATTGTTTCAATGATTATAAAGACATGAATAAAAGGAACAACATATATGTTCCTATTGCAAACTGGTTGTATTAAATATATTTGTGACATCACAAGCTCAATTTTTGCATTACATTTTTTTTGTTTCAAATATGCTTATGTGTTTTTTATGCAAGTAAGAATGCCATGGACAGAGTATGATGGATTCAAATTGAAGTAAGGAAAATTATGTTCGTTAGATATGAAATCAGTACATGTCTCTTGCAGGAAATTAAACATACTATTCATAATGTCTTCATTTTCTCGAATATCATCAAGGTGCACATGCAAGCTATTCATGTTCAGGGAGAACAATGTAAGCACATTGGTATTTGAAAATAGTTATGAACAAGATCAAATTTCCACGATGCATTTTCAATCACACATTTCATTTCTATCTCTAATTTTTTTGGTAACATAGAAATTTTCATGTGTTAATTTTTGAAGCAAGAACAACATATCCATGGTTTTCACGTGAAAAAGAACTTTGTACACTAAACCATGTGTTATAATGTTACTTGAGTCAAATGCAAGTCTTTCTAAAGTCAAGCCTTGTGCACTATGTATTGTACTAGTGCAAACTAGTTGTATTGGAAATTGTTTTCATATTCTGCAATGAGATTTCACTTCCAGGTAATGGTAATAAATTCACAACATGAAACACTAATGTCCACATTTTTTTCAATATTTGTACCATATAATTCTTGGAATTTTTTTCTTTGTAATTTTTCTGATAGATGAATAAAAAAATTCTATCCAAACTATATCTTGTTCATTTTCTCCATTTGAAGTATAAGCTTTAAATATTCCATCAACACCATTAACAATACCATTTTAGATGCTATATTTTCCAACATATAATTCAACAAGAAGATTTCTTTTCACTAATATTTTTGCTAGCAAGATCATTATTTTTTTATAGGATGCAAATTTTTTTTGAATGCTTTCGACTTTTTCAAATGCTTGAAGGACTATTAACTTTGTATCCACATATGACAACATTTTTTCATTGTCTTTGCACATATTTATTTCTGTAAAATATATATGGAAAAAGTGGATCAATTGGTGGTTCCCAATAACAATGATGATAGATGGATTCTGTGGTAGCATCTGATGGGTATTCAATCTAGTTTTGTTTAAAATTGAAACAAAATCAATGTCTTTATAACACATTAGAATATGCAAAACATGGAATTTTACTTTGTCTTGCCAAAAACTATATGACACTCTCAACTTGTTCAACATTGGGTGTTCAAATATCAGAGAGTATTTGACATGTTGAGCTTCATACAAGTTGCCACACATTATCAAATCAACATTTGCAAAGTGTTTAGTAGTTGTATGTTTTATTTCATGCAATCATTTATCAAGATGGCACAGAAATATACATCCAACAAGAGAAACCTCATCAATAAACACAACAAAAATATGTTCAAAGTGTTTGGAAAATGTATCCATATTTTCATTTCTTAAAGGTGAGTTTTCATAATTATTAAAAGGCAAGGAAAAGTCAGTGCAATGTGACACCAACAACATTGAAAGCTTATTTTCATGTATAAGTTTCTATGAATCCATTTAATGCAAGTGGATCATATTCAATTCTATTATTGTACATGTACATAAGATATTGGAAGATTGCTCTTACACATATGTCTTTCTAGTTCTTGCATCTCTATTAAAAAAAGATATATAGGTTCAAGGGAGCCTGTTTCATCTTAATCAAGATATCTTTTACTATTTTTGCTTGTTCTTTGTTAAATTGTCTTCTTGTGCTATAGAATTATTCATCTTCTAGTATATGTGGTTGTTTTACAATATGATAAGGTCAATCAACTGATGTTTTTATGTGTTTCATTCTATGAAAATAATGGAGGTTAGTATCAATTTTGTACTCTTCATTTTCTCCACTTTGTTCAAGAAGAGGCCATTGGAAATTGAATTGATTTTTTTCAATCACATCTCTATTGAAATCTCCACAATCATTTAGTTCAACAATTTTTGATGCAACATTAAGGTCACCCCATACTCTAGGAATTGTATAAGTGAACACTTGTTCATTTTGTCTTATGGTTTCTTTTAGGCTCAAATATGCATTCATCCAACTAGAATATTGTTGATAGTGCTAGAAATCTATCAACCAAGGGGTATCCCAGGTATGAAGTCAAAATTAGACCTCACACCGTTTGGAGTAGGAGCCCCATCTAGAATATCGACCTAGTTGCCATGTATTCTTATATATTTTCCTCGAATCTAGTTGTTAAGAAGAGAGAGGAGTGCACGTGTGTCTTTGAAAATTAAGGGGGGTGTAATAGGTGTTTATGAGAAGACAGGAGCTACATTTCAAAAATATATCACATTTATAAACTTCCATTAATGCATATAACCAAATAGAATACAATAAATAGCTTCGAATCAAGGTGGATTCTATGAGATTGTTTAAATTACAAGTAAATTGTTTAAGAATTGAAACTGAAAATATGTTAAAATGGATGGGAAAATAAATGTCTTATGGTGCAAAAAGTTTAAATACAAACATTTATCATCTATCTCTTTAATTAAACTAGATGGCCCACTTAACACGTTTTTAATTAATTTTTCCATGTTTTATTAAGAAGATCATTTTGTTTTACATTGATTTTTATTTCACAAAAATACAATATGAAATTAATACTCATATTAATATTCGTGGTAGACAAATAAAGGTCAATAAATGGATTCATTATTAACTTATATGGGATAGATGATTACATACGCAAATAGTTGATGTTAAAAAAAAAAAAGATTAAAAAAAATATATATGGATTAAAAATAGAATGCCTTACAATTTAAGGATTTTGAAGTATTCACCTATGACCCATCAACAATTAGCTTAAATAGTCCACTTAATACTTATTATCAAGAAATTATTAGATTTATTTTTGGAAAAGATGTCTTATAGTATATGGTTATTATATATCACATTTATAAACTCGTATTAATGGATATAACTAAGTAAAAATCAATAATATAATTATGGCTCTTGAACGATATTATTTCAGTTTATTTAAAATACAAATTTATTATATATATATATATATATATATATATATATATATATATATATATATATCTTCAAATAAAGTTCAAAGACATAATTTATCTATGATAGCGTCTAATCAAACCTTGATAGTCCACTTAGCAATCATTATCATTAATTATACATTTTTATTTAGAAATGCAAAATTATTTATAATAGATTTTTATTTCAAGAATTAAATATCGCATTTATGCACTCATATTAATGCATTTTATAGGTAAAAGGTCAATAACTAACTTTGAGTGTTGTTGATTTTCAATATGATATATGATTTTAATTACAACCATTAATTGATTGAAGTATGTACATTTATGTAAAATATGGATTGAGAAATCACATATCTCATGCTTCAAATAGTTCAAATAATTTTCCTATGACACATTTCCCATTAGCTTGAATAGCCAATAGTGCATGTAGCATTTATCAAGTAAATTATTATAATTTATTCAGTAAGAATTACACTTTTGTTTGCAATGAGCTCTATTTCAAAACTCATTTCACATTTATATATGAGTATTATGCATATAAGTAAATACAAGTCAATAAAAATACAATCATGTCTTAATGGTTTGTGTAAGATGATTTCAATGGCAAATAATTCATTTAAGAACACACACACACACACACATATTAGCAAAAAAATATCGATGCAACAAAGTCATTTCAAAAATAATTATAAATAATAATAGAAATATATAATAATATAATTGAAAATTCCCATTGTAATTTTTTTTTATTAATAGAAAGTCCTATTTTTTTTCCTCAAAAAAAAAAATTAAAATTGAAAATTCTCATATAATATTCCAAAATATATAAAATTTATACAAATTGATTCAGAAAAAAATATGTTCAAATTTCATTCAAAAAATGGAATGTACTTGTGAACAAATTTATAAAGAAAATTATCTTCATCCACTACAATGAAGTACATGTTCTATTGAACATTCAAATGTACTCATGTTTCTCTTTCATACGATGAAGTGCCTTAAGAAAGGGGAATAAAACTTGCATAAGCCAAGTATATTGCTCTTTTCCTGTATAGGCTTTTACCAAGATGTGGTTTTATCGATATCCGATGAATTGGGAAGTATGCTTTGTTGTATCTATTAGCAGTACATTTGATTCTTCATAGTTATCTCCATATTGGGACCACACATTAGTCAACCTTTTCTCATACAATTGTATTGTCCTCCCCACTTCTAATTTTGTTTGCAAATGACAATGAGACTTGTTCCATGCGAAATTAAAGTATTCTATATCTATATTTGATATTTCAAGTACTCATCGGATGTACTTGTCAGTGACATTTAATGTCCATATTGCAACATCATAATTTTTTAAGCAATATTTTAACAGTTCTGAATGAAAAGGCCTTAAAAAATAGGACCTATCACCGAACTTCCAATCTGGTTCTCTTTGAATATAACAATTTTGTTCATCTTTGGTGTACAATTGGAAGAAAACTCCTTCCATTTCAAATATCAACAACATCTTTTGACTTATAGTGATGCCCATTTGCGTGTGCCACTGCATTGCAACCACACATATGATATTAACATATCTCCACTTCAACACTTTATTGCTTAATGATATAAAAACCTAACATTTCAAAAATGATGTTAATATTTATTATGAATTAATGGTAATCACAAATTATAATTACAATGGCCCCAATAAAGTGAACAAACTAATGATATGTTTACTTTATACATACAACCTAATACCTTTATTTAATTTGTATGGAATAAGCAAGTCTTATAGGATCACATTGACCCACCATTTAAATCATTGATTTTAAGACTTATAATGATTTATTTAATTTGAATTGAAAGATATAATTACAATGGTTACAATTAAACAAACTAATTATATATTAGTTTCCACATGTAATATAATACAATTTTTAAATTTCAAACCTACTTAATTATACACTAATTTCTAGAGTCTCTACTTTAGTTTCTTTTGGTGCTTCTTTTAGTAAAGATTTTATGTCTATTGTTGGGGCTACATACATCCTAATTATTTTTTCAACTTATATGAAATAAAAAAGTTTAGAACAATGCAGTGAACCATCATTTTCATTACTAATTTCAAAGAGGTATAATGATGACTTAAACCACAATTGAAAAAATAATTGTAATGTTTCAATTCAAACAAATATACCAATTATCTATTCATTTTTACATATAATCTAATCCATTGTAAAAAATTATATAGCATTAGAAATTTTGATACGAAAACATTAAACAACCATTAAAATCAATAATTGTTATCAATACAATAATATCTCACAAAAATAAAGAACATAAAATTATTTTATTCTACTTTTGACAAACCAAATCAAGAATCCTTTTATTACTATTATTGTGAAATAGAAGTCAACTTAAATTTAAAAGGGCCACAAAATATAGTAATAATTCATGATGTCATACATATTATGACATGAAATAGACACCAATCATCTTAGGGTACTATTAGATGTTACTGAACGTCCTTCAAAATATCCCGCACATCTGTTACCTTGTTGCGTTTAATCAACATTCTCCATAGCTCTTCGATCAACCAATCAGTATTTGTTCCAATTAATTGAGGGACAAGAATCACATTTTATTTTGGATTTCCTTTCATTCTCTCAAGTGAACAATCCACTATAATAGTATTGGTTGCATCATATTGGGTATGCATTTCCCACACTTTTTTCAATGATTTAGTGTGTATGCCTTGTTTTGGATTGCCAATGGCCTTATGTCCCTTTTTTGGTTTACACTCTGAAGCAGTCCACATAAACACAAGTTTATCTTGTATTTTTTCTAAAACCATTTTTTTTGGAACTCTTGTTGTGCTTTGTTTTGAAGCTGTCATCCAAATTGAAATTTCAAAATATTAATTTTTGAAACACATTTCAAAAAATGTATTTGCATGTGGATGAATCCAAAATAACTTTGTATCTATTGTGTAATATGCATCAGTTCCCATTTTCTCAATATGTCCTTTGTTTGTTGCTTCATCATCGATGCTATGGTAAAAAAATTCCCTTTAATTCAAGAATAACTAATTTCTTTTCATTTATTTGGGCTTCAATACAATAAAAAATAGTGTAGTCAAACTATTTTATTCTTGTTATAAAAATTACTAAAAATATATCGAAACAATACACTTACCATGAGTGTTTTTTGACTATTTATAGATGAAACAATCTTCTCTTTATCATATTCACGGAACCTAGAGTTAAAAATATTAAACCTTCAATTAAATATGATAAAATTATGTCATATAATATGTATTCAATACAAAATTCGCAATTAAAGAAAAGCATTAGCAATGTAACCTATGAAATACACACACACACACAACATTATTTTGATTATTAGTTTGTTATTTTTATTTGTTCCTATTATAAACATATACAATGTTATGGTATTAGAAGCATTAAATTTTGAAGAATAATAAGAAAAACAAAAATACAAGTAATAAGTACCTGATATGGCATTATCTTCATAATTATAGCTTTGCACCTCATCATAATTTTTGTTCTCTTTATTTGTCTCAACATTAAACATAGAAAATAATTTGAATTGTGAAAATGAATAAAAATCATTAAATAATAAGTAAAACAAATGGGAAAATTATAAGTACCTGATATTATATTTTGTTCTTGATTATAACTTTGTTTCTCAATCTTCAGAATATTGTCTTTGTTCTCATTATTTGTCTCTATAATGTACAATGAATATGTTATAAGTTGTGACAATGAATAAAATCAGTAATCGACTATATAAACAATGAATCATCTTTAATCATTCATATAATATTTTGGTCTTGATTGTAGTTTTGTGGGACATTCCCTTGGTCATTATATACTTTCTTAAATAATATATATATATATATATATATATATATATATATATAGAGAGAGAGAGAGAGAGAGAGAGAGTAATACCTATTTCTATCTCCATCATTTCATGGTCAATGTCTTGATTAATTCCTTTCTTCTCATAATTCCCTATAATAGACATCCGAAAATTTTATAAATATGAAAATTAAATAAATTAAAAAATTAACACGAGCAATAACCAAACAAATTATGTCCCTGGTATAATAACATCTTCTCCTCCTATTTCCATCTCTAAATTTATTTCAACATCATGTGCACTATATTGATTATTTATTTTCTTCCCACATTCATCATTCCCTATTTTAGAATCCCCATCATTATTCATTGTAGTAAACATTTTGACAATTAAGAATTTTGAACAAAATAGTATGCAAAGTATTATAAGAGAAACAACAAAGAAACTGTAGTACCTGAATTTTCCAAGAAGCTAATGGATCCTTGGTTTGATAGTTGAAAATATTTGTAACTATTCAGCATTATTGCCCTTTGTGACTCTATTTGCACAACACATGCAATTCTTCTTCTATATGTACAACAAGCCTTGATTAAATTTGCCCCCACATAAAGAGAAATAACCACTTTTGCATCAATACATTGTTGATGTATTTCCAATAAATCCATACATAAATCATAATCTCTCTCGTTTTCATCAAGTGTGTCTTCAAATGTGTGAGAGTATTTTGAAGCCTCAAACATTTTTAATTATGAAGTATAGAAATGTATAGTCAAAACTATATCATAACTATAACTATTTTGGGACTTAAATTCATAAATTCCACTAGTCATTTTATATTTGAACTTGGAGTTCTTTATGGCAATTTCCAAAGTTTGACGTACATCATTAAAAAATCCAATTTCTAGTAAGAGAACTATAGTAAAGTCATTCAACTCGTTTTTTTCGATAAGAAATCAAAAAAATTCAATATAATAGCTCTTGTGGAATGGTCCTTTTTTCAAAGCCACTGTATCCAGAACAACAAGGTCAGTATGTAAAACTGTCTGCAACTGACATGGAAAAGAGTGAAAAAGTGTTGGTAAAATATCAGCCCCCCCAAAATGACAACCAAATTCAAAATTGTTGTTAATCTGTTGAATGTTTGTTGATCCATTTATGATTTTGTCAAGGACTCCACATGCTTGTTTAGAAAGGGAACCTATATTTGTATTCTGTGTTCCTTTTACATAAGTAAACCCCTCCACGGTGTTGCAAAATTTGGAAAATATGATCTCGCCAATTTCATAATGCTCAAGAATATTGAATGTGGTAAGAGTCTTATCATTCAATTTCTCATCATGACTTTGATAATATGTAACCATTGCATCCAATATTGTTCTGTTGGTTTTCAATTTATAACAATAATCTTCTAATTTTATGGCATTTGTTGGATGATTAGGTGGAATAGAAAACCAAATGGTTCCATTAAATAACTTATGTGCTACTAAAGAAATTTCTTCTATGGTTAATCCCTAAAGGGGACGAAAAGTAGACGCTGTCAAATTGTGTAGACTATTCTTCTTGTAGTTCTCAAAATCAGGTTAGCTTGGAGAACACTTTAATGTGCCTAGTTGGTAACAATTAAAGATAGTGTCTCACTTATCCCAAATATTGTGATTAAGATATAAGAGAATTTTTTATCAGAAAAATTTGTAATTGGACAGTCGAAGAAGGAGCACAACATTTCATCATCGACCCGACAAAATCATATGTATATAAACTAATAAAAAATCAATGTAGAGATGAAATTAAAAAAGGATTAAAGTAATGAGAATTCATTACAAATATGAGAAAATATGACATATATTATCGACTTTAAATTTTAAATGCAAAAACAATAAAATAACAGACCTTGTCTTCAGTGGTCTTAGAACATGCAATCCTCCTTTTCTTTAGTTTGTCATTGGAAATTAAGAAATTTCTTGTTGATCGGACACAATAAATAAATGAAGTTTTGTAGAATACCTTATTGGCAGAATTTAGTTGACAACAAATGTGAATCACCTCAATGGGTTCATCTGATGGACGCAAGAATTGAGCATTGCATTTTTTATATTTTTGTTTTGCCTCTATAGATATATTATATTTAGGATTTTTTAAAATTTCTTTCGCTGCTTGAATGGTGTGTTGGTCATAAACTATCCAAAAATTGATATTCTTAGCATCTAGATCTGTCTCATTTATAATTTTGATAGAGTTCACCAATGGATCAGACTCATTGATGTCAAATGGAATCAGAAGAGCATCTAGCAATGAGGTTTGAAATTTCTCTAGGAATGATTTCACTAATACTTGAACATTTAAATCATCTCGTGATCTCAATTTAAACACTTTGGGGGCTTCTGTACATCTTACAACATCCTATTTCTACTAAAGGTGTTTGAAAATACATAGCAATGCTTGAAAGCTTCATGAATTTCATCACATTAATCTGCAAGTTTTGATGTCTCAAATTCAAATTTCTTAGCTTTTTGAAATTCTATAGTAGGTTTGGAATCAGTTTCAATAATGTTCTCTTCTAATTCAGATAAATATACTCTTCTTAAAGCAAGTAAATGACAATCGAGTTTATCATCAAGAAGTTTTTCTTTTTGTTGGAAATAAAGAAGTACTCATGATGTTTTTTACATCTTACATAGCAGTATCTTAGAACTATAGTGATGCGTTATAAAATATCTATGCAACTATTCAATCCAGATGTAGCAAAATTCTCATAGTTATCCAACTTAAACATTGAATTCTTTATCGTATTTGGTGAATCGTTACTTGAAGCTTCAATCAAATCTGTTCTTTAATACTCCACTTGACAAGAAATTAATTTTACTTCATTTTCTTTAATCACCTCCACTTAAAAGTTAATGTCATCTTCATTGTAAGCATAGAAATTAATAATTATTCCTAATATCTCAGGTTCTTTTCCATTGATGGATCCAAATAGGTACATATCATGATACATATTCATGCAGTTTCTATCTGGACATACCAATATTTCACAAACTCATTTATAAGATGTGTTGTATTTTTTAATCATTTCAAAGGTAGAAGTTGAAAGTGTTATTGATACTACCATTTGAGTTGATTTTTTTCTTTTTCTTAGATGATGACTGTAGCATTTCACTTGCTTTGGTGCCAACCAATTCTGCATACAAAAGTAAAAAATTATTTGCATAAATCAAAATGAACTTAAAATTTCAAATATTGGCATGTAATGTTATTTTAAAATTTACAAGACCACATAACCTAACCATTTATAAGAGAGTATACATAAAATAAAAAACAACCATACCAATTGAAGGAGATATTGTTTATATATCACTTGTTTTTTGTTTTCTCTTCACTCCTTTACTTGGATTGTCAGGGACACGAGATTCCACAGCTTATGAAAAAAATAAAGAAATAAATAAATGATTGAAGGCATAAAATACCAAATATTATTAAACAACCTTATAATACACTATTTTCATTTACATACACAATAATAAAGGAGTACATGTGTTATGCAAGTTTACTATATGATAGAAAAAGTAATCACCTAGCTAAAATTGTTAGGAAAAGCAAAATTAAAAGAGAGTATACATAAAATATAAAACAACCATACCAATTGAAGGAGACATTTTTTGTATATCACTTGTTTTTCATTTTTTCTTCACTCCTTTACTTGGAATTTCAGGGACATGAGATTCCACAGCTTATGACAAAAAAAATAAAGAAATAAATAAATTATGGAAGGCATGAAATACAAAATAATATTAAACAACCTTAATCACCTAGCTAAATTTGTTGGGAAAAAACAAAATACCTATGTTAGTATGGGGTTTCCACATTAAAACCCACTCCTAGTGCTATTTGCATGTGTTTTTGTGTAAAAGTGGATCTTTAATGTGGAAAATCCAACTAACATGGTGTATTTAAATTTTCATAGCAATATTTGGTAGGAGATTATTCAATAATAAATAAAATTCATTAAGTTGTAAATTACATACTAGAATTTTGTCAAATTATTTGAAAATGAATATAAAATAGATTTTTAGAATCTCATAGTTTGTACCATAGTTCTTAGCATCTGAAAACATTTGTAAGAATTTATAATGGTAAAATTTTAAATGAATTAAAAAACAATATGAATTCATATTCTATAACATCTCATTACATAAATATGCATAAAAGCAAAGAAGCTCAAAGCATATGCAAGTTTTCTTAAAAAATAAGGATAACATGAACTTCATTAATCAACAATCATTTATTAGCAACCATTGTAACGAAGTACAAAATAATTTTAAAATTGTCATACCATTTAAAGATTTTGGTGTTGTATTTGGTGACCTTCCCTTTTCCTTTGATGATTTTTTGAATTCCCACTAGCTTCATGGTCCATGGTTTCTGAAAATAAAGTAAGAAACTATTATCATAGTTTCAAATTATTGAAGAATAATAACACTACTTGCATCATTGTATATGTAACAAAATGAACAAGAATAATAACAAGTGTAGAACTCACAATAATAGCTAATCATTGTGTTGATTAGAGAAATGGTGCCACCCCTAAATAATTTATTATGTTCTTTTAATTGTGTCTATAAGAAAGCTATCACTTGCTAGCTTTACTTCTAGCACAAGAATAAGCATGTTACCAAGAGACGACAATACACTGTGAATAAATAACAACAATAGTAAATACTACAACAACATCATGTTGACACAAAATTTATCTTTTATAATCATGTATATTCATAGTTTAGAGACCATAAAAAGGCAAACACATTGAAGAATTTTTTCTATCACATACAAGATATTGCAAACAAAATTGCATTGTAAAGTAAATCTAGTGCATGATGAAATTCCTTCTTTCACAAACACAAACACATTGTCAAAAAAAACATTGCAACAATAAGCTTTCCTAGGACATCTCCATGCTTGTGAAATTTGAACTAATTTTTGAAGACAATGAGGTTTTAGTCCATGCCTACGTAGATTGTTGTTACAATATAAGAAATGTTAAAACCTCAAATGATTAGAAGGCCCTTTGTATGGGATATGTGGTCTAAGAATGAAATATGGGACAAATAGAAGCATGTTTCCAACAACAACATTGCATTGTGAATTTTTTTTAAATGAATAAAAAACAATGTGAATTCATCTTCTATAACATCTCATTTCATACATATGCACAAAAGCAAAGAAGCTCAAAGCATATGCAAGTTTTCTTCATATTTGATAAGGATAACATGAACTTCATTAATTAACAATCATTTATTGGCAACCATTGTAACAAAGTACAAACTAATTTTAAAATTGTCATACCATTTAAAGATTTCGGTGTTTTATTTGGTGAACTTCCTTTTTCCTTGGATGATTCCTTTGAATTCCCACTAGCTTGAGGGTCCATGGTTTCTGAGAATAAAGTAAGAAACTATTATCATAGTTTCAAATTATCGAAGAAAATATGAATTTATAAATATTACCACTACTTGCATCACTGTATTTTTAACAAAATGAACAAGAACAATAACAAGTGTAGAACTCCCAATAATAGCTAATCAAGGTGTTGATTACAGAAATGGTGCCACCCCTAAATAATGTATTATGCTATTTTAATTGTTTCTATAAGAAAGCGAGCACTTGCTAGCTTTCCTTATAGCACAATCATAAGCACGTTACAAAAAGACAACAATACACTGTGAATAAATAACAACAATAGTAGATACTACAACAACATCATGTTTACAAAAAAATTATCTTTAGTAGTCATGTATATTCTTAGTTTGCTATAAAGATTGTAAAAAGGCAAACACATTGAAGATTTTTTTCTATCACATACAAGAGATTGCCAACAACATTGCATTTTAAAGTAAATCTAGTGCATGATGAAATTCCTTCTATCGAAAACACAAACACATTGTCAAAAAAAAAACATTGCAACAATAATCTTTCCTAGGACATCTCCATTCTTGCGAAATTTGTACTTACTTTTTGAAGACAATGAGGTTTTAGTCCATGCCTATGTAGATCGTTGGTACAATATAAGAAATGGTAAACCCTGAATTGATTAGAAGGCCCTTAGTATGGAATATGCGGTCTAAGAATGAAATATGGGACAAATAGAAGCATGTTTCCAACAACATTGCATTGTGAAAAAAATCATTCTATATTACCCTCTATCACAAACACAAGCACATTGTCAATAAAAATGTTGCAACGTGAAATAAATCTAATGCATGTTAAATTTCATTTTAGCATAAAAACACGCACTTAAGAACATTGTACGGTAAAATAAATATAGCATTTGGTAGAATTACTTCTAGAAAAAACATGAGCACATTGCCAACAACAATATGGCTAACAAAATTAAATGAAGCACATGCTAGATTTGTTTCTAATAAAGACATGAGAACATTGCCAATAACATTGGTAGGTGAAAGAACTTTAAGCATGCCACATTTCCTTCTAGAAGAAATAAAAGCTCATGTCAACATTGCAAGGTGAAAGAAAGTTAGCATGTCCTAGGATTACTTCTAGCACAAACATAAGCATATTGCAACAACAACATTGCAGCATGGTAAAAGGAAATCTAGCACGTGCAACATATCCTTACAGCACAAACATAAGAAAATAACAACATTGTACGGTTAAAGAAACCTATTACATGTTGGATTTACTTCTAGCATAAACACAGGGATATTACCAATAACTTCATTGTAAGGAAAAAGAAATGTAGCACCCACAAGATTTTCTTCTAGCACAAACAAAATCACATTGGAAATAATAACATTGTAAGGTGAAAGAAATCTAACGCGCGCTATATTTCATTCTATCATAAACAAAATCACATAACAACATTGCAAGGTGAAAGACATGTAGCATGTGTTAGATTTAATTCTTTCACAAACACAAGCATATTTTCAACAATGCAAGAAAAATAAATCTAGTGTCTGTTAAATTTCATTCTAGCATAGACATAAACACATTTCAAAATAAAAACAATGCAAAGCGTTAGATTTCCTTCTAGCATAAAAAACTAGATTTTCAAAAATGAGATGGTGAAGAAAATATAACACGTACTAGATTTCATTCTAGTACAAATTCACATAAATATTGCCAACAACAACATTGTTGGGCAAAATAATTCTAACACAGGTTAGATTTCTTCGTATTAGAAACAGAAGCACATTGTAAATAATAACATTGCAAGGTGAAAGAAATCTAATGCATACTATATTTCCTTCTAATGGAAACATTATCACATAACAACATTGTAGGTTGAGAAAAATTTAGCTTGTGTTATATTTACTTCAAACACAAACATATAAATATTTCTAACAACAATAATGCGGGACAAAAAAAAATCTAGCACATGTCATATTTCCTTTTAGCCTAAACACAAAGATGTTACTAATAAAAACATTGCAAGGTAAAAGAAATCTAACATGTGCTAGATTTTCTTTTAGTGCAAACACAAGCACATAGCAACATTGTAGAGTGAATGAAATTTAGCAAGTGCTAGATTTATTTCTACCACAAATACAAGCATGTTTCCAACAACAACATTGTAGAGTATAAGAAAAATATCATGTGATCAATTTTCTTCCAACACAAACAAATACACGTTTCAAATTGAAATAAATTTAACATGTGCTATATTTCCTTCTAGCACATAACAACATTGAAGGAAAGAAGAAATCTAGTGCATGCTATAGATTTATTTCTATCACAAACACAATGACATTCAAAGGTGAGGGAAACATAATGTGTGCTATATTTCCTTCTAGCACAACCATAAGTGTGTTTCCAATAAAAAAATTATAAGGTGAAAGAAATCTAATGTGTGTAAGATTTCCTTCTAGCATAAAAACAAGCAGACAAGCCCATTATAAGGTGAAAGAATTCTAGTGCACGCTAGATTTACTTCTAGCAAAAAAACAAGCATGTTGACAACAACAACATTATAGGGCGAAGTAAATATAACATGTGCTAGATTTCCTTACAGCACAACACAAGCACATTATAAGATGAAACAAATCTAGCACGTGCTAGATTTCCCATAAACATAATAACATAACAACATTCTAGGGTTAAATAAATCTAACACACACAAAATTTACTTCTATAACAAGCTAAAGCATATTGGCAATAAAAATATTGCAAGAAAATAAATCTAACATGTGCTAAATTTCCTTCTAACATAGTCACATGCATATTTCCAATAACAACATTGCAAGGTCAAAGAATCTAGCATATTCCCTTCTAGAACAAACATCCAAATTTCCAACCACAACATGGAATTCTGAAACAAATCTAGCACATGCTAAATTTCCTTCTAGCTCAAACCCAAACGCATTGTCAATAAAAAAATTTCAAGTTGAATTCCGAAGCATGCTAAATTTCCTTCTAGCACAAACACAAGTACGTAACAAACATTGTAAGGAAAAAAATAATCTAGCATGTGCTATATTTACTTTTAGCAAAAACTCAAGCTTATTTCCAACAACAACATTATCAAGAAAAAGAAATTTAACACGTGCTAGATTTCATTCTATCATAAATGAAAGTGCATTGCTAATAACAACATTATAAGATGAAAAAAGTATAATGAGTGATATATTTCCTTCTAGCATAAATAAGTGCACATTGTCGATAACACCGTTGCAAGGTGAAGGAAATCTAACCCATGCTAAATTTTCCTATATCAAAAACATAAGCACATAACAACATGGCAAGGTTAAAGAAATCTAGCTCGTGCGAGATTTACTTTTAGCAAAAACACAAGTATATTTCCAAAATCAATATTGCAGAGCAATAAATTAATCTATTTTGTGCTAGATTTTCTTCTATCATAGATACAAGGCATTCTCAATAGCAACATTGAAAGGTGAAAGAAATCTAACATGTGCTAGATTTAGTTTTAGTATAAAGACAAGCATATTTCCAATAACAAAGGTTTATGCCAAAAGAAAACTAGGACCTGTTAAATTTTCTTCTAGGACAAACAAAAACACAATGGCAATAATAACGTTTCAAGGGGAATGAAATCTAAAGTGTGATGCATTTCATTTTAGCACAAACAACCATATTGTCAACAATAATCTGAAATTAGAAAAATTTCCAGGCTTTGTGGGTTTTTCTCCATGAAGCCGCATAGAAAATGTAGTAACAATTGTTTTGAACAGGCAACCAACCATGCCAATTTACTTGTATGTAACTCGAGGTTGGGTTCTAGTGGCTTGGTGGAGCACTAACTCGTTTAACATAGGGGTCTGGACAGATAATGTTGGACTGCTTTCATGGTTCTCTAAATCTGATCTTGAGAGGACAATGTCAATATTATGCATTTAGTAAAAAATTTGAACCAACATAATATAAAGTTGGAGCACGTGCTTGTATATTTAACACTGGTTTTGTTGGGTAGCAGTGTAGTGCAGATAAGCCCTTGTTAATAATATGGCTTGTTTGAGTATGCAAAGCTATTGCTTCTCCATTTTGGCTCTGTGTATCTCAAATTCCAAAGAGGTGAATACGTTTCAGCTATGGGAAGGGGTTGATGTAGAGGAAGATGGGTAAACATGTTGGTGTATTGGTCTTACATTATTGTTGCATACAATGGTCATTTGATACCTATAATACTAATGGCCCAAATAATATTTCAGCTACTTCAAATAATTAGTAACTACTGGGTGGCATGGGAAACCCCTATAAAATAAAATGAGAGTTTCTCTGTTAGAAACTCCCTTCTCATTCTCATTTATGTTGCTTTGAAATTAAGCAGCTCTTCGTGCATTCTTGTTGTGCTCTTCGTGCATGCTTCTTTCTCTGGTTGGACTTAAAACTGGCAATCAACTTTTCAGCAATCTGCAAAAGTGTATATTTCGTCCACCAATGTCCTTTGATGCAACTCCATTTGGGTGAATACTGAATCAGCAGAGTGCAGTGGACACATTGATTCCTACACAACTAGGAGCTTTGGTTTTTGCATCTATACAACTTTTGAGGATCATTGCAGTCATGTCTCAGATTTCTTGATAGGTATTCATTTTGTTTATACCAGTGGGTTCAACTTGTATATGGTATCTTGAATATTACATACCATCAACTAGGGAAGTGGCTCGATTGTCATTAGTTTCTAGAGCTCCAATCGTACAAAATTTTGGAGAATTAATCTCTAGAGCAGCCACCATTAGAAGTTTTTACCAGGAGTCTTGGTTCATGGAGAGAAATCTCTAGTTGATTGATATGTATACTAGACCTAGTCTCCACAATGTTGGGGCCAATGCATGGCTTTGTATTCTGATGGATTTTCTATCAAATCTTGCATTTGCATTCTCTATAATATTCCTAATGGAAATTTACAATGATAAGCAAAGAAAGCATAGTAAAAAAAACAACCACACAAAATTTACAACATAGTAAACACACAAAAATCTCCATAAACTGCATTGAGCTGAGCCATTCTATTAATATAAATGTTGGGTATGAAGGTAAGAGCAAAAAACATTCACCTGGGCTTGCCCAAGGCAAGCTAACAATTCCCACGTGATGAAATCGACTACTTTGACAAAAATGTGGTTGTCCCCCACAATCTCTTCGCTAACCTAGTGAAAAAATGCCTTTTTGGTTGAAAAAAATTGTTGTTAGGGTCTCTTCTGGTGCTTAGAAAATTTCCGGAAATTAACCTCGGGCTCTCCTCCAATAACCCACAAAAACCCACGAAGGAATCAACCAAATGCTGACCTTGGAATTTCGGCCCAATTTTCCCCTAGCTCCTCTAGTTGTTGGCTGAGTTGGGACCCCTGTTTGACCCTGCGAATCTGCCCAGAAATTTTTTCCAAATTATTTCTGAGGTCCTTGTCAAAAACCCAGAAAACACTAGAAAAGGCTTGCTCTACTTTTTACGCTCCAAAATTGACCTCAAAATGCTTGGCCCTCCTCCACAAACAGAAACTGTAACCTGTGGAAGATGCTGGGTTTGCTCCTCCACCAAAATGCTGGGAAATCACCCATGGTTTCCCCCAATCTAATTTCAAACAACCCCAGCTCCTCAATCCCTTTCATAAGCCAATTATTGGCTTTTCCTTGAAATTTCGACCCAATTTCCCCCTAGCTCCTCTAGTTGTTAGCTGAGTTGGGACCCCTGTTTAACCCCATGAATCTACGCAAAAAATTCTACGAAATTAATTCTGAGATCCTTGTCAAAAAACCAGAAAGGGCTTGCTCTAGTTTTGACCCTCCAAAATTGACCTCAAAATGCTTGGCCCTCCACAAGCAAAAAATGTAACCTGTAGTAGATGCTCAGCTTACTCCTCCACCAAAACGCTGGAAAATCACCCACGTTTTCACCAATCTAATTCCAAAAAACCCCAGCTCCTCAATCCCTTTCACAATCCAATTATTGGCTTTGCCTCATCAACTCCTCCAATATCCCTTGTGTACTTTCCCCTTTTTGCATCACTAGAGTGTCTATAAGCTCACCAATCGTTGTGCATGCGAGTCTAACACCTTCATGATCTTGCTAGCGTCCCCACAGCTGGCCAAGATCATGCTTTGATACCATTGTAATATTCCTAATGGAAATTTACAATGATAAGCAAATAAAGCATAGTAAAAAAAACAAAGACACATAGCTTACAACACATTAAACACCAACAAATCTCCATTAATTGCACTGAGCTGAGCCATTTTATTAATATAAATGTTGGGTACAAAGGTAAGATCAGAAAGCATGCGCTTGGTCTTGCCCAAGGAAACCTAACAATGCCCATGTGATGAAATTGGCTACTCTAACATGCAATGTGGTTGTCCCCAACAATCTCTACGTTGAACCAGTGAAAAATTGCACCGCTAACTGCGAAAAATGGTTGTTAGGCCTCATCCGGTGCCCAGAAAATTTTAGGAAATTAACCTCGGGTTCTCCTTCAATAACCCACGAAGGAATTGGCCAAATGTTGACCTCAGAAATTTTGGCCCAATTTCCCTCTAGCTCCTCCAGCTACTAGTTGAGTTGGCACCAAAATGGTAGAAAATCCCCCATAATTTCCTTTCCTGCTCCTTTCCTACGTCCTAGCTAAACCATAAATGTGTGGTATCCTCCCATCTACCAAAGATGAGTAGAATTTTCCTCCCTAAGGTGGCACTCGTGGTCCATCGAAGAAGAGGGTGACTTGGCCCCCACGAAAGACTGCGTAGTTCCTGGGCAAGATGATGCAAGCCCCTGCTCCAGAAATTCGTACTGTTGTGGAAATACCCCCTGCTCTTGTAAATCCTTCTCCTTTTTCTTGTAATTTGTTCAAGGAATTCTTCAACAATAGTGTAGCCCCTATCTCCGACACCACTCTCCAACAAAAATTGTGGGGCTCCTTTCCTGCGTCCCAGCTGAACCTAAAATGCGTGGTATCCTCCTAGCTACCAAATATTAGTAGAATTTTCCTCCCTAAGGTGGCACTTGTGGTCCATCGAAGAATATGGTGAGATTTCCATTTGGAAACCTCTGGTGCGAAACAACACCTCTGACTCAGCAGAATAACTTGAGCAACAATGTGTAAATGACAAATTATCAAAAGGTACTTAATGTTGCCTTCAACCCTCTATTTATAATTGTCATTTCACCTTTCCTTGTGGGTCCCTCATCCAAATATTTTAATCTCCTTTCCACAAAATCGATTTTTCCTTGAGGGGTGGCCCCCACATTCCACAAAGGTTTATATTTTCGATTTCTATTAAGTCCCATGTACCAAAAATGTCTCAAATGCCCAGATTACAAAATTGTGCTATGCTTGGCACTCCCCTAATAAAATTTGTTAATCTTGTTAAATGAAAAATAAAAATTGGGGATATAACATTCTCTTTGGTGTTCCTCATTCACTTTCCTGGAGATGTAATTAGACCAAGCATTGCAGGGTTGACAATAACATCTAGTCTAAATCTGTACATGATACAAACTTGGGTAACATGATGTCTTTGTTTTGTGGAGACCAAGACTATCTCAATGGAGAGAATAATATAGTATTCATGTATTCCCACCGAGCCACCAGTGATCATGGCGAATTGTAGACCAAACTCCAACTGTCCATCTAGAGGAACAATATATCTATCTGATTGTAGGTGTGTTATGGGTCACATCTTCCATTTCTCTTGAAAGGCCTTACATGCACTTTCCCTAGATGTACAATGGTGGCAGTTGTGGGGCAGACAGAAAGTGGAAAATATACTCTTATTCAATCCATTTTTGGCATTGTGGAACCAACAAGGGGATTGATGGAGTCAACATCTCAACAATAGGCCTCCATGATCTAAGATCCAAATTAAGAATTATTCCCCAAGAACCAACAATGTTTGGGGCAATACAAGAAATAATTTGGAATCTGAGGAAGACTGCTCAGATGATGAGATTTAGGAGGCTTTTAACAAGTGCCAATTTGGTGAAACTATACAGGCAAAAGACAATAAACTTGATTCCTCGGTGCTTGAGAATGGAGGAAACTAGAGTGTGGGTCAATGTCAGCTTGTCTATTTGGTTTATTATGGTGGAGGTGGGTCCTTTTTCCCACAAGCAAGGAAGTCTCATACACTAGTTTGGTGTCTGGCTTAGTCGCGACCTTAAAATTGGATAATAATAATAATAATTTACATGCTTCAAATCACCGATAAATCCAGTAAAAATTTCCAAAACATTTTTATCTTTTGAACACATAAATAACCATGAAAAAATTAATCCACTCTTACATAAATCCATCAGAAGCAACTCCTATTCCAAAAAGTAACTCTGTTATCCATCCATCTATAAAATTCAAATCCACAGGTTTTAATCCATTGCAATTGACATATCTCAGCAAGAGGTTACAACCTTGGACATGCTTTACAACATGATATTTTTATCCATCCCCACAAGAAATTTTGTAAATTCTATGACACCATAAATTTCTTCTCCAACTAGGTCTATAAATTCTCCTTTGTAGCCTACTTAGAGGACACAATATTGTTTCAAATGCTATTGCAATTACATTTTTGAAAACTATCTCAATTTTTTTGTGGTATGGGAGGCAAGCGATGCTTAATCCATAGGTTCAATAATTACATGTATTCATCCTCAAATCCTGCATGGACTATTCTCATCCTTATTGCAAAATGATGTTGTATTGCCTTAGATGGTAGTGCTTTAATTGCTGGGGTCAAAATGATTTATAAAAATGAATATTTAAAGCCTGTATGTGTTGATATACATCCAATGTTTTTGTTGGAAGAATTGATTTCATACCTTACTCACCACACTATATACCTATGACTTCAGCCTTTTTACAAACTCACATTCCAAACTCCTTCTACTAGCAGTTTGTAGGACGAGACCAAATGCTTGTGGCCATGCATAATAGTCACATTGGTCAACATCTCTAGCTCAACTTCAGATAATTTTTTTTTTTGACTTCTGAATCCATGTGATATCCAAAATAAATCCATCATGTCATTGTCAATAACTCTTCATTCCATTCTTCCCAATATGCATGTGATCTCCAACAAACTAAATATGGGGAAAGGCCTATAACTAAAGCCTCCAAGATCTATCTACAAATTTGAAACACTTTCACCAACCTCCTTCAATTCCTTCAACATGTTTTGATCAACCCAGAGATGTGACTAATTGATAGATTTACTGCAACAAGGGCAATGCCATAAAGGCCACCTCAAATTAATTTCCTCCAGGTGCTATAATTCTGCTTTTGACACATTAAATTCACTACCATTCTTGTTTATTTGTTGTTGAGAAAGGAATTGCCTCTATAGTTCTTTCCTATATTCCTTAATATCCATATTTATGCACCTTATCAAACAATGGAAATCCGGGGTGATGTGTGATGGGAAACTTGTCCATCATTTCTCAACACCCGGAAAACAATTTTAGTTTGCAATTCTTCTAAAGGATACACATCGTTGAATATCATGCAGCAACTTGTGAGACAACTCTCATTTGTACATGCATAAGAAAGAATTATAAAGTATATAGGAGGACCGGCTGAGATGAATTGATAGATTACCCATGAATATCAAAGGATAACATTTGATTGGATATTCTCTTCTAGGTTTCCATCTTCTAGTTCACATCAAACAAATTGTCTTATGATCATACGCAGGTCAGCCTACCCTTAACTTATTTACTTCTGAGAATGTTTTTTTTCTACTACCATTATACTTAAATGACGTGCAAAACACCCTCCCCTCTGAGGACAGTCAATGCTAGTAGCAACTTGTGTTTCAAGCCCTTTTTATTTTCCCAACTCATTGTCAACAAAATAAGTCAATGCATCTTTAATTGTCTTTGTGCTCTTTTGAAGGCTTGTTCCCATAACATACACCTTCATGTTGTCCAACAATATTTAAAGATTATGTGATGCCATCAAATTTAGGTTTAGGGCTTGTTTTAGGTGCTAAATGAGCATTAGCATGGTCATCAGACTCACTGCACATTGGAATGCCTTAATGCCCTCTGTAGAGAATGACCAATACAGTAAATTTTTGCACAACTCATCAACCTAAACTTCATTGTTTTCCTTGAGTTCTCTTACCTCTGTCAATATTTTTATAAGAATTTTGTCACCTCATCAAGACATGTTGCATGCTGTGAAACAGATTGACTATTATTCCTACCATTTTCCTCTAACAAATTACTTTAAATCTTCTCATCATCACGAACTTGAGGATTTGAGTTATTGTTCCCTTTGTTATTATACTCCACAATTGATACATATACAAAACATTTGGCATGATGTCCTTTCTGATGGTTTCTTGCCACATGATGCCCTTCTTCATGTTTCAGTATACCACCAAAATTTCCAACCTTTGAATTTTGCCTGAGTGGTCTCTTCATTTTTTGTCTCTATCTAAAAAGAATCAAACCCTCAAGCTCTTTCCCCAAATTACCCTGTATCTATTTATTAATAAACAAAGATGTTGAAAAAGTGCCATCCATTGCATAGTGCACATGTCATCCATCCTGTCCTTTATAATTAAACACCACGTCTAGGGATAGAAGGCCCTTGCAATAGCTTGCACTGGCTGTAACTGTACAGGAGATAGGTGACATCCCATTTAAATATTAGTGGTGGATAGAAATTGTGGCACTGGAAGGAATATTAAATGTTCTATGCTTAATCCATATATAATAAATGACATATATTCATCCTCAAATCCTACAAAGACTATTCTCATCCTTCTTGCAAGATGGCGTTGTATTACCGTAGATGGTAGTGCTTTAATTGTTGGGGGCAAAATGATTTTTAAAAATGAATCTTTAAAGCATGTATGTGCTGATATACATCCAATGTTTTTGTTGGAAGAATTGATTTCATACCTTATTCACCACACTATATACCTATGACTTCAGCCTTTATACAATCTCGCATTCCGGACTCTTTCTACTAGCAGTTTGCAAGATGATACCAAATGCTTGTGGCCATGCATAATAGGCACATTGGTCAGCATCTCTAGCCCAGCTTCAAATAAAGATTTCTTTTAATTCTGAATCCATGTGATATCCAAAATAAATTCATCATGTCATCGCCAATAACTCTTCATTTGATTCTTCCTAATATGCATGTGATCTCCAACATACTAAATATGGGGATAGTATAACTAAAGCTTGCCAAGATCTATCTGCAAATCTGAAACACTTTCACCAACCTACTTCAATACCTTAAGCATGTTTTGATCAACCCAGAGATGTGATTAGTTGATAGATTTACTATAACGAGGGCAACCCCATAAATTCCACCTTGAATTAATTTTCTCCAGGTGCTATAATTATGCTTTTGACACATTAAATTCATTGTTGTTCTTGTTTATTTGTTGATGAGAAAGGAACTGCCTCTATAGTTTTTTCTTGTCTTCCTTAGAAAACTCATAGCAAAATCCATATTTATGCACCTTATCAAACAATGGAAATCCGAGATGATGTGGGATGGGAAACTTGTCAACAATAGGATTCGAATGGACTTTCTATCAAATCTTTTGTTTGCATTCTTTTTGGTGTTCCTCATTCACTCTCCCAAATATGTAACGTGTTAAAGATAGTAATGAAGGAACAAGGATCATTGTATCACCCTTAGATGAGTCCCTTGGAAATGAAGACAGAGTTTTGGGTATTATTTGAGTGGCATAAGAGAATGATAGGAAAATATGGGAGGTTGATTCCTCACTAGGATTGAAGAGGTGGCACCGCAAGGGACCTTGGTTGCCTCTTTTTTTGAGGTTTTCAGAAATCGAAATTTTCTTGTGAGTGAGAAGCAAACAAAAGGTGTTGAATTTAGGGATGACACTATTTAGATACAACTAAATCTCCATAGTTAGGAATTAGGGGGGATTTGCATGGAGAAAATAATATCTTCATAAATTTCCTTGACAGTATATACAAGGGATTTCCAGCCCAAATTGTCATATGCATCACGGTACCAAGGAGAACATCCTCTCAAACTTTCCTTTTGTTTATCCATAAGACCCGTGATGTTGATAAGAATATTTTCCAACGACCAGTCAGATCACAATCTAGAGCCCTTTGACTTGGATATATGACCCAACAAATAGACCTTGAGACTAGATAGATGAAGTTGAAGAGGCCTCAATTTTGTAGGTTCTTGAAGTGGGGGGTGGTTCATTATAGTTTCATTTTGAATGTTGATTTGAGTACCATTCCCCAATGTCTAGTTGATATTGTTACTAATGAAACTTGAGGAGGCAAAGATTAGTTTCCATATTGGAGAAAAGAGTCTTGAAGATGGTGAAGGGTCTGTCATGTTTGCGTCTTCATTATTCAAATATTTAGCGATGAGCAGGCAAGCCCACTAAGAATTTGGATCAGATTTTATTTTCCAAAATATTTTAGCACCCATTGCCTGATTCATCAAGTTTGAGTCTCTGATTCTGAGGAAACCTACGGGGGAATGAATAGTAGCCCAATTTACCAAGTGGAATTACTTTGAAGAGGATTTGGAGCCTTCCCAAAGGAACTTTCTTATGATTTTCCCAAGACTTAGAAGAATATTTTGAGGGGCTAACAATGCCGATAATTGGAATAAGGGGATTGCAAAAAGTATTGCCTTAATGAGAACAATGTAATCTACAAGAGTGAACCATCTAGCACTCCAATATTCCAGCTTAACTTTGACCTTAGATAACACATTTTTCCACGCCTAAGGAGGGTGATATTTGAGGAAAAATTGGATACCCAAGTATTTAAATTCCTTCCAATTTTCCACATATTTGAACCCAAAAACATCACCAATATAAAGGCGTGGATAAACTATTCCTATAAAACATGAATGCGTGAAGATACATAAAACACTCCATGGGGAAATGATGCTCAGTATAGGTTTTCCTATCAAATCTTTTGTTTGCATTATTTTTTGTGTTCCTCATTCACTCAGCCCAAAGATGTAATTAGTCCAAGCATTGTAGGTTTGGAAATAAAATATGGTCTAGATTTGAACATGATACAAGCCTAGGTAATATGGTGTCCTTGTTTTGTGGAGACCAAGATGATCTCAGTGGATGGGTTTATTCAACAAATAATTCGCCACCAATTTTCTGCCTGCACGGTCATAATTATAGCACATCGGGTTCCATCTATTATTGATAGTGATTTGGTTATCCTATTAAAGGATGGAAAAATTGCTGAGTATGGCACTCCATCTAAACTACTCAACAAGAAATCTTCTGCATTTGCAGAACTTGTTTGAGAGCACTCCATCTAATAGATATCTTAACTAAAGCTTTGGACATTGGTCATATTGGGTTCACAATAGAATGGAGAAAAAACTTCATCTGAAACTCATTCTGGATAAATTCAATAATTCAGCCTCTAGTATAACATTGCTAGAGATACAATATAGTAGGTTATGAGCTATCATGTAAGCTCATTATTTTCTAATAATATTCTATATTGAGGTCCTTAAGAAGGGTTCGATTACTCTTATCAGTGACTTTGACTTCAAACTTAAGTTATGATTTTTTACTTGTTATATACAAATGGATTTTACCCTTTAGAAAAAAAAAGGTCAATTCTGTTAGCACATACAAATTTGCAGCTGCTAGTGCTTTGGAAATATGAAAAGATAAGGTGTTTTAATCATGGAGGAAATGAAGCTCAGAGGAATAGCTCTCAGGAACTCCTACTGTGAATAAAAGTTTAAAACTAATAAAACTAGCATTTCCATTCAGATGGAGGCATCAATAGGATTGGTACCATGCGGACAATGGTGTTTATTGCAAGTCGATATCAATCATGGGAAAGAAGGGCCGAATTCGACTTGCCATGTGGCTCTTTTTAGAGATGCACAAGATTGGATGTCGACTAGACAGTTATGTTTCCAATGCAGTAATCCAAGCACACTTGTAAAGATAAGGAAAAGTGTTTAAATTGGAAAATAGGGCCAAATTCCGCTTTGATATGCTTATTTGATGGAGATATTCATTCCATTGAATTCCTCTTTTTGAGAGGACCAAAATCGATATAAATATTGTCTAATTCAGATAAGGATAATATTTAATTATTCAAAAGAAAAGCTATAAGTCAGAATTTGGTTTAGGCAGAAAGATTTGAAATTGAAATATCAAATTTGCCTCCAAATTTTCAAGGTTGGCTTTCCCTCCATCTTATATAAATAAAGGAACCTCCAATTTCATTTGTATCATCAATATCATCAAGTAGCATAATTCTTCTGAAATAAGTTTCGAATCTAAGGCTAGGGCGTTCAAAGGAAAGGAGTTGAAGTTTGTATTTGTTTTTTTACAGTATTTTATGGATGGAAGGGCCGCATTATCTAAGGTTTGCTAGGATGCTCGGAGGACTATTTGGATCACCTTAAGAATTCAAATGCCCTTCTACATTAGGCCGCAATTCAAAGAAATATTTATGTGTTTCTTATTTCAATTTGGGCCGCAGTAAGGGTTTCTACTAAAGCATGTTGTAGACATTTATGAAAAGGTTGAATGGGCTTGTTAGCATCCATCATCTCAGCTGCAGTTATGGAGGGTAGGCCACAGTAAATTCAGTGGTTTCAACCCTTGTATCATTGCTGCTAGACTGTAGTCTCAAACCCTAGGTTGCAGACATTGTTCATTAGAATTTTGACTGTCCTAAGCTCATTCCATTCAACATAGAAGGTTGCATCATATGATCAAGGACCATGTTCCTTGTGGACATTATTCTGCCACAAATTCAACTTCTCCTGATCTCTGGTTAGGGTTAATCTTCTGATATTTGAGGACTGGTCTGTATACTTGATTGGGCTGCCTACTTGGCATTTGGATAGTGACTCAAAACATCATTCATGGCAAGCTAATCCTATGTTTTATTCTACTGTCTCTCTCTCTCTATTGAGCGTTTAATTTTGACAATAAGAATAATTGTTCAATCTTTTTCCCCATCTTGGGGTTTTTCCCTGGCTTGAGCCAATCCTTGTGTTCTCTTGCCTTGGATTATCTTTTGCATTTTCTTTTCAGTCAATGGTTAACATGATTCATATGGATTAATGAAATATATGATGGGTTAATGAAATGGTTGACTTATGTATGAACATGTTAATCCTAAATTTAACATGTTATCAGAGCTAGAAGAGGTCAATCCCAAGAAAAAAGCTAAAAGAAATCTCAAATGGATTATTGAAAATTCTTTGTGGCCTCCTTCATTGATGAACCAAGGATTGATTATATGTTGTGTTTCGATTGACATCTCGAAATATCTTTGGCTTGCTAGGAAGTTCATTTTTGCAGTCATCATAGACCAGTTAAACACAAGAAAATATGAAGGAGATCTCGGATATGTGGAATTATTACAGGACCTGTGCATTTCAGTTTTGGTTCTTATGTATTCTTGTAGCAAGAATAGATCTGTGGGAAAATACTACATTCGGACCTGGTCTTCAGATTTGTGACCTCTGTAGAGAATAAAAATATTGTCACTATCCTCCCTTGTTTTTGTATCATTCATCTTTGATTAAAATCAAGTTTCATTAGGAGGATAATGGAAGCAACCTTGCAGACCTATTACAAACTGTCAGTCCTCGGTTATTGTCCCTGTGCAATTACAGCCGACCTTATCTCCTGAAGAAACCTTGGAAGCTCATATTGATCTTTACTTTGCTTCCCTTATAGAAGTCTGCATTACACCAAACATTCAAAACCCTTGGAGATTTAGTTTAAAGTCATCATTATTAAGACTTGAAATATCCTGTAGCGGCATTGAGACTTGTTGAAGCATTGTTGAAGCAAGTGTTTTAGAACAGCTCCTACGTGGAATTCTACTTGATGGAGGATTATGGAATGATCTAACCATAATGAAAATGTTATCACTCTTTTGAATAACCTCATCATACTGGAATTTGGTATCTATATAGTCTCAATAATGTGATTCCAGTATTGTTGCATTCATTGATCTCAGCCTCATCTCGGCTGTATACTCTTGACATTTGAGTCTATATGAAATGATCTTGGCACA
Source organism: Pinus albicaulis (assembly GCA_034641835.2). Lineage (NCBI taxonomy): Eukaryota > Viridiplantae > Streptophyta > Pinopsida > Pinales > Pinaceae > Pinus > Pinus albicaulis. The sequence continues at coordinate 1,163,128,807 of CM076578.1, read as the reverse complement.
ACAAGATTTATTCGATTCTCAACTTTATGACACTTTATTCTTGTCAAGTTAATCACTCTTTGATATGGTACAATCTTAGTATATCATATCTTTGTTGCAGCTGCTTAAGGGATGGCTCAGTTATACTTCTATCATCTATACTCCGGGGATAAGCTTCTTGCTAAGGACAGATGGCAGTACTGAGCATTGAATGATGACAAATTCAAACTCGGCACAGTTGTATCCTCTTACGATGGCTCAATGATGGTTTTTCTATCGCTCAAAGACATTCTCTTACACATCTTGTTAGAATCTATATTTTTCATCCTACTTCTCGGCACTAAAGTCTCGGCATAGGCATTTGACACTATGACTTATATATGTGATTTCTGGGTACTATGGTCTTATTTCTTGATGTGAGATTACTAGCATAATGATTTATGATTCCCGATACTATAAGTGCAGAAGTGGCATCTACTCTAGAACAGTATGACTTAGATGTGATCTTATGTAATTTCAACAGTGTCGTCTATGCTAAAACAATATCATTCAGGTAACATCCTCTGAATGTGTAGGAGTGGAATCTTTGTGATGTATGTTGTAACCTAGAATTTGATAAGCAACCATGTTTATGTAGCCTGAATATATATATTGCAGTTATTGGAAGAAAGTGAAAAATAGTATTGGCAAACATTGCAGTAATGGGATTGTATATGTATTGATAAGATTGTATGATATCTTGAGCACAGTAATAATAGAACATCATAGATGTCAGTGTTGATGTGGCATGGTAGCATCATTAGAGAAACTCTGAATCTAAGCAGGAATTTTTATTCTCGTATCTTGTTTTGTTACTTCATTAGCACAACAGTAGCATGGTTGACATTTCAGTTGAGCGATCTGTACTTTCCATCAGCACATCAAGCATGGAAGGTCTTCAATGACAGAAGAATTAACATTGGTTCTTGTTCACAATCGAAGTTGTGAACAAGATGTGTAAGTTCTAAGTCAATCTAATGTATTTAAAGGAAAATCTATTCCAGCACTCTTTTTTTGGCATCTTGCACCAAGGCCTTTTGATGAAGTACAGAAGTAACTGGTCTATTAGCAAGGAAAATTTACCATCTCATAGAGTCTCTGGAGGAATTCAACATAAAGGAATTTCTTAGTACTTACGACATGACTTCATCAGCTTCTGATCCCTTTGGACTTGTTAATTTGAGAACATGTTCTATGCCATTTCAGATTAGGGCACAAAATACTGAAGCAGATAAAACATACTAATAGATCGACGGAATACAAGCCAAAACATAGATGATGAATAGTGGCATTACGGCGATCAACAGGATGCTTCTACCAGAAAAGTCTCCAATAGGTCATTCAGCCAAGTGTGTCACACACAACCCCAACAAAGAATACTCCACAGATACGTAGCACCAAGAACACAGCTCCATCGCCTTCCAGAGAGAAGAAAATCCTCCACACATTGTGTGTATAATTAACTCCAAGTCTCTCCAATATATAGGCATCTTTGGTGGTGTGTGGCACGTCCTTTAAGACATTTAAGTCTACATTATATTCCAGACTGACCTAGCACATAAGTGGAATAAATTCAAAGTACATGTTCTACTCATCCGATCGAGATGATCTTTAGATCAATATTACACCTCTCCGAAAGAGGATTCCAATAAAATTATTGGGGTCGTCATCTGAGTAGCACAACTCAGAGTTTGGACCTATTTGCCCAAATTTAATACTTCCTCTCAACTAGGGAGAACTTCGTCCACTAGTGCAATCCAAACATCGTGCGTCATCCCGCCATAACTTGCTTTTCTGGCCTCTTTATTTCAGAAAAGAAATGGGTCAGCCACAAAGACATCATACCTGACTGACAGATTCAACCCAGAGGTCTGAAGCCTTTATAGGACTCACAAAGAGTCTCATACCAACTCGAAGTTGGTTTACCTTACCCGAAGTTAGTTGGAGGTCCGAAACCTCACTAGGACTCAAGAGAGTCATATACTAACCTAAAGTTAGTTTCAGTGACCCGAAGTCAGTTGGAGGTCTGAAACCTACCTAAACTTGATCCCAGATCAAGTTGTTGGACACGTACCATCCTAGACATAGAGAGTATGACAATCTCCGATGCGTTCATCAGTCTTGCTATGGTCTCTATTCACATTTCCCACCTCATTGGCCAAATGAGAGGTACTTCCCATGAGTTCGAAACTCCATGGGTAGGATGCATACGGGGCACAGATCAAAGAGAGGTAAACCATTTCAATATCATCACGGTGGGGTGGAAGCACACCATCTAGGTTCGGCAAGCCTAGCCCTGTGGTTTCTTATAGCACCAAAGTTATCCCCAATACCCCCTTTGTAGCTCCCAGAGCTCATCGTCCAACAGGACCCTCCAAATAGGGTCGTTCCATGATTCCAATATTCTCATGGAAGGTTAGGATCATGACCTTCCCCAAGGGCATTGTGAGAATATCCGCGACCTACTCATAAGTTCCTATATGATCGATCCTTATGGAACCTCGTTGTACCATATCCTGGATAAAATGGTACCAGCCATCAACATGCTTGGATCAATCGTGGAACCTGGGATTCTATGAAAAATGAATCCCCCTCTGGTTATCACAAAGGATAACGGTGGCATATAGCACATGCTCGAACAACTCACTGAAGAGTTTTCGCAACCAAGTGACTTCATAATGGGCCATACATGCTGCAATGTATTCGACCTCAGTGGTGCTAAAGGCTACTGACTTCCGTTTCCTGCCCAAAGCATATCTACTTGTGAAGTAGCATCCAGAAGTGCTCTTACGATCCACCACACTTCCAGCCTAATCGGCATCAGTATATCCAAGGAGTGTCATGCTCCCAATAGTGTATCTTAGCCCATGGTCTATCGTGCCATAGAGATATCTCAAGAGTTTCTTGGCACCAACCCAGTGAATGTTATGATCAACCATGTGTTGACTCATGGTGTTCCACGCGCTGAAGCACCACTCGTATAAGACCCACCTGCCCGCGGTTATATAGCGAGTCGGGTCACTTGCATAGAAACGGTGCTCTCTACCCTTACCCGCGCAAACTCGCATTAAACCCGCCTACTCGCATAAGACCCGCGGGTTTCTCATAGCACCCGTATCGGACCCCTATAAGACCCGTCCCACAACAAAAAGCATTTTTTTTGGATTTTTCTCAATTTTTTTTATTTTTCTATTTTTTTTGGAAATGAGGTGGAGGAAAAGGGAATTTGGAGGGAAGGAAATGTTTTATAAGCACCTCTCTCCCTTTCGGAGTACCAGCACTAGCGAAGTGAGCACTGGCAAAGTAGCAGCACATAGTAATAGCAAGGCAGAGTCACAGCACAGGCGGAGTTTCAGCACAGGCAGAGTCACAGCACAGGTGGAGTTTCAGCACAGGCAGAGTCACAGCACAGGCGAAGTTTCAACACAAGCAGAGTCACAGCACATTGTCCAAGTAGGCTTCATGATCTTTGTTTCATTGCTTTGCAACTAGCTGCTTGATGTAATTTTTTTTTAATTTTATCTAATCAATTCATTTTTTTTTTGTTCACTTGCAATTTGCAAATTTTTTTGGCCTTGTACCTGAGTTTCTCAGCCACACAACGGCCCTGTGTGGCTAAGAAACTCAGCCACAAGGGCCTGCGGGTTGCCTCCTCAGCGCGCAAGCCCTGTGGCTGAGTTTCTCAGCCACACAGGGTCGTTGTGTGGCTGAGAAACTCAGCCACAGGGCCTACGGTCTGCCTCCTGAGCTTGCAGGCCCTGTGGCTGAGTTTCTCAGCCACACAGCGGCCCTGTGTGGCTGAGAAACTCAGCCACAGGGCCAAAAAAAATTGTAAATTAAAAAAAAATTAATAACCAAAAAAAAATTAAAAAATATGAATTAGATTTTTAAAATTTAATTTTTTTCTTCCAGATTTCGTCACCATGCCACCAAAGGGGTATAGAAAGTCTCGTGATCCAGCATGGGCACATGGTCAACGAATCATTGCCGGTAATGACCACCATGTGAAGTGCAATTATTGCAATGCCACAATGCATGCAGGAATAAACAGGCTAAAATACCACCTAGCTAGAATTCCTGGGAAAGGTGTGGGATGTTGTCAAAATTTCCCTGATGAAGTCACTACTGAAATGGCAGCTGCTTTGGAAGCCATTAAAGAAGAAACTTCTAAGAGGGCAAGAAGGAAGGATGAGATTGTTGGGATAGGTAGATCTTCATCTCAGAGTGAAACACAGATTGAAAGTCCGGGTATTGGTAACTCCTCTTCAAGTGTTGCAGCAAACAGGAGTATAACCTCTTCTTTCTTCACTCCTCGTACAACTCCAAGATCTCAACCAACCTTGGATAGTTTTAATGAAAAGAAGAGGAAGGAGGCAGATATGGCAGTGAGGAGGTTTTGGTACCATAACAGTCTTTCATTCAACTATGCAAAGTCATATTTTTATCAGCCCATGGTGGATGCCATTGCAAGTGCTGGCCCTGGATACAAAGCCCCATCTTATAATGCACTTAGGGGTAAAGAGCTAGATGAGGAGTTGGAGTGTGTCAAGGAACAATTGGAGAGCATTAAAAGCTCATGGAAAATTACAGGTTGTACAATTATGTCTGATGGGTGGACAGATCAGAGGGGTAGAACAATAATAAATTTTGTTGTAGCTTGCCCTAAAGGAACCATGTTCCTAAAATCCATTGATGCATCAGCAAATGTAAAAGATGCACATTTGATTTTTACATTGTTGGCTGATGTGGTGGAGGAAGTTGGGGTTGCAAATGTTGTCCAAGTAATCACGGACAATGCAACAAATTATGTAGCAGCTGGAAGGTTGCTTTGTGCCAAATATCCCACGATTTTTTGGACTCCATGCGCTGCCCATTGCATAGACTTGATACTAGAGGATATTGGGAAGTTGGAGTGGGTGCGGGATGTTGTGCAAGAATGCAAGCAAATTACCAAGTATATTTATAATCATGCTTGGGTGTTGAACCTTATGAGGGAATTCACACAGGGTGAGCTTAGTCGCCCAACTGTCACACGGTTTGCTACAAACTTTCTTTCCCTCCAAAGCCTTTTGTATGAGTACCAAGCTTTGCGAAGAATGTTTTGTAGTCAACAATGGGTATTTTGGAAAGATAGCACAAAACCAGAAGCATTGTCTGTGAAAGCATCCGTCTTTGGTGATAGTTCGTGGGACAAAGTCACTGAGATTGTCAGCTTCACTGAGCCCCTTGTGAAAGTCTCGAGATTGATGGATGGAGAGAAACCTCCAATGGGATATATTTATGAGGGCATGGATAGGGCCAAAGAGGCCATCAAGACTTTCTATAAGGGAGATGAATCTAAATATCTCCCTATATGGCAAATTATTGATTCCAGGTGGGACCGACAACTACATTCACCATTGCATGTAGCAGGAGCATATCTCAATCCGAGCTTATTCTATAATGAGGGGTCTAACATTCAAAGAGATCCCGAGGTGATGAGAGGTGTCATGATATGCATTGAGAAGATGTTCCCGGATGTAGATATTCAAGACAAAATCAACCTACAACGAGATATGTACAAGGAAGCATTTGGCATGTTTGGATTCAGCTCAAGCCAACGTCTCAAGGACAAGAAAATGCCTTGTAAGTGCAAATTGTTAGAACTTAGCTTGTAATTTTACTAGTTCTCTTTTATATGTTTGGCATTGCAAACTGATAATCTTTGTTGTTATTTTTTTACAACTCATTGGTGGATAGATTGTGGCTCTGAGGCACCGCAATTACAAGAATTCGCCATCAGAGTTCTGAGTCAACCCTGTAGTGCTTCTTCTTGTGAGCGCAATTGGTCAGTGTTTGAGCACATCCACAACAAAAAGAGAAACAAGTTGGAGCATGAAAGGTTGGAGAAGTTGGTTTTCATCTACTACAACCTTCGAATGCTCACAAAACAAGTGCAACCAAAGGATACAGATCCAATTTTATTGGATACTATTGATTTAGAGTCTGATTGGGTTGTGGAGGAGGAGCCACCTGATTTGAGTTGGCTTGATGAAGAGACTGAGGATCTCTCTAGTTTGCCATCTCAAATGGAGACTCCCAATACACTTGCCTCACAGTTGCTTCAGCCTTTCGATGCTACCATGAGCTCCACGAGGGCTTATTATAGGCGTGGTCATCCATGAGTGATGAGACTCAAGATTGTTATGAGACAATCATTTATCATTTATGACATATGTATTTGAATTTTGAACTGGCTGACATTTTTTATTTTAATTATGGAATCATGATTCCTTTTCTTATTCAGTATCTAAATGTTTTGCTTACAAAATCTAATATGCTATGTTGTACTTTTATAGATATAAGATGTTGTTATGAATTATTGCATATATTGTGGTTTTTATAACTTATAAGGACTTGAATTATCATTAGTTTCTTTTTCTGCTTAAAATTTACCATATTTTAATTTTTTTTTGCATTTTGACGAGTCTTATACGAGTTTTATATGGGTCGTTCCCGAGTCTTATACGAGTCGACGAGTCAATGGTCGAACGAGTCTTATACGAGTACGAGTCGTGCAACATTGTTCACCGCACAACATATGTCCGAACAAAGTGTTCACTAAGAACACCAGAGCTATCGCATAGTTGACGATAGTCGAGATTTGCTAACAAGGGCCCAAAGAATATACTCAACTTCTTAAAGTTGAGCTCCATCTATGTTGACATGGACTTATTGCATTGTAAATTTTTGTAGATGTTCTATGCTTGAAGCAACTTTACTTTTCTTTACAACAATCACACAAATAGTTAAGTAAAATACTGATAGAACATATAAGTGGATCTTATAGAAGACAAACCAGAAACAGAAAAATGTGATGGTGCGTTACGGCGGTCAACAGGATGCTTCAACCAGCAAAGTCTCCTTGGTCAGCCAACCCAGAATGTGTCACAACAGTCCTCCAATCAGCAACCGAGTCAACCCAAGTCAACTCCAAAAAAAGTCAACGCTGTCCAGAAAAGTCAACGCAGGGCAGCAAGCTAAAAGTCAACGCAGCAGCAGTTTGGTCAACCCTTTGACCTCGATTTCTGTGCCAAACAGTACGACCTTCCAAAATCGAACTTCCCAACAATTTTCAGCCCTTTCGGACCATGCGTTGACCAAAGTCAACGCTGGTCAAACTTCCAGCAAAACCCTAGCTGCAGAAATTCGTCCTTTAGCTCAGCCGTACAGATTCGTCCTCCTTCTTCTTCACACGTGTGGGCTGAACTCGTCCTCCAAGGAGCTCGTACTAAATCAGATGAGAGAAGAAGATGTGTGTTGAGTTGTGGTGAAATGCTCTCCAACTTTCCCTGTATTTATATCCATCATTGGGTTGTGTGACACATCTGCTGGGGGTGTGAAACCTTAAGGCCGACCTGCACATATAATTTATTATAAATAATAAATTCAAAATAAATGTTCTGCTCATCGGATTAAGATATATTTTATATGGATTTTACACTTCTCCGAAAGAGGAATCCAACAAAAATACTAGCCACTTAATCTGAGCATCACAACATGGAGTTTGGACCTAGTTGTCCAAATTTAACAACAAACTCCACCATACTTTGGCTTCTTACAATGTATTTTCCTTTAGAAAGGAAAATCTCGCCAGGTCTCTACTAGGCCTCCAGGCCTAGGAAGTAATGCATCAGTCTTAGGTCCTTCATCTCGAACTCAGCAGCGAGCTCAGGGTCAACACCCGTCAGGAAGAGGTTGTCCCCATACAACACCAAAATGAGAGGCTTTTCTCTATCAACCTTGAAGTAAAGGTTCGGATCAGCATTACTACGAGTGAAGCCCAGCTTCATTGGGTAGCTATATACCCTCTCATACCAATCTCTGGGTGCTTGCTTAAGTCCATAGAGGGCTTTCTTCAACCTACAGACATGGGTGTCCTGATCCTGGACTTTGATCTCCAGAGGTTGCTCTACATACACCTCTTCCTTGATCGCATCATGCCAAAAAGAGGTCTTTACATCCATCTGATGAAGATTTCGTCCTTGCATAGCATCAAGGGAAATAATAGATTATAGGTGCGATAATAAACAATGCCTTCCTAGAGAAGTCTCGGGAAACACATTTTCCCATCAGATCCATGCTTGATCTTATATCGAGGTGACAACAACTTTGATTTGTGGTCTAGGAACCATATCCTAGACATCACCCTCGCATCCTTGCAGAATTTGATGCTTTACAATTTCTTCAAATGATCTAGGCTCATATTGTACTCATGGCAGCTAGATACCCCTGGTATTTATATGGCTTCTTGGTTTTCTTCTAGAAGTTCCCCCTCTGAAGCCATATGTCTTTGAGCCATGAGGATATTCTTTCATTCAGCAATGATATTAGCTTAGGAGCATATACATATGTATTCTCCCTCTTAATGCCAGCTTCTCTCTCGAGAGAAGACATCTATTTTAAATGAGGGCATCCCAGACACCAACTTGGACAGAGGTCTTATTCTCCCATAGTCAAAGCCATCCAAATAGGCTTTGCTGATCATGGTTCAAGACTCCAACAACGTGACTGAAGGCTGCAAAAAATTCTCAGTTCACACTTCAAGTTTATCATTTCGTTGTAATGTAAGACTGATACTGTCACAATGTTACTGCTATTATGAATCTCGTAAACATGGGTGTCTGTCTATGTCACTGTCATAATGACAATGACATAGAATCACAGATTTAGCTCCTCAAAATGGAAGTTATAGAGATACCTTCTGAACTGTCATCACTTTTTTCTTCATCATTAATAGTACTGAAGATTTCAAGCTTACAACAATTACTTGATGTTCTGTGGAGATCTGCTATAGCTTTCTCAAACAACCCTCTAAGATTTTCTTTACTGCAACCCACAGAACTAGGGATCCCAATCATGACTCCTTCTCTCATGATTCTGCACTTGAGGGCTTCATCTACTAATTCTGCACTGCTTCTTATCTTCCAGATCTGCCCAACTATAGTTAACGGTTGACTGATCTAGGGCTTCAAATCTTCATATCTCAAATCTGCAATTTATTTCTTAAATTGCATAGATCTAGGAACCAATAATACAATTATTCCAAACAGTGAATCGACCCTTCTTCATGCCAGTCCATCCCTTATATGACACCTTTCTTTTAGCACAGTCATAAGGATACTCCTACTCATCAGTGTTTCTACCACAACATCCAACAAGATAAATCTGGTCAAGACACTTTCTAAGGTCACTGCCAATAGATTAATTTCAGGTATATGCTGGTTCACAACCACTGTCACTAGTCAACTGTGTCAGTATCATAATATTTTCAGATGAGGCACTTCACTGCCCCTGCATGTAAATATCTTATAGCCTTTTTCAAGTACATCAAAACAATTTATTAAGACTATTTTCTTTTACAGATATAGAACTTGCAAATATTTGTCATCACTTGAAATCCTGCCTATGCATCATATGCTAGCCTTACTGCATCAGGTCTACTTACCTCAATTCATCAGTGAATGTTGCATGTGTTCCTTTGTTTATGCATAGATTTGGGCCACTTAGGGATAGAACTTTTCTAGCTTCCCTTACACATAAGAGACCCTTAGTTAGGGCATCATTCAATTCTGAGTACAGCGTTAACTGGTTAACACAAAACTTCTAGGCCATTAGGCCTTCCTTTTGAAGAAGGTCGAGAGCTATTTCATTCTAAAATGTGACCTTGTTAACTAAAAAATACTTTCCAGACAGCTCCTGAAGTATTCCCCTGTTGAAGCTTGCAAGACAAGTTTTGTTTCTGGTTTGAGAGTTGCTAAACATACAATTTGTGCAATCTACAGATTTGATCTGCATGCTCAGAATAATATCTTCTTTGCAACAAAAAGGCGTGAAATCCATAGAGATAGTAGATATTTGTTCAATAAAAAATTGAATATGAACAATTCAAACATAGTCATACATACCTCAGTCCTCTTGTAAGGTTGTCAAAACATGGACTGTCCTTTGTGCCAGCGGCTCCCTAATACATCAACATACACTGCCATTCTATCAACGTACCAAATTTAGATATCTCTAGACCTGTTGCCCTCCTCGGAATCCTTACTAATGATCCAATCATGAATTGCCAAGATGCCCACCTTCTGTTGAACAAGGTCCTTTATGACAGCAAGTCTAGGGCACCTTGTCACCTTAGCACATCACAAAGATGACAAGCACATGTTCCAAACACTAAATCATGGACCCAACGCACCTCCACAAGGCACTGTTGTAATATTGTTTTCACTATTTTTTCACTGCACTCCTGGTTAGGGCACGTACTACAGCCTCAGTTTCACCACACAGTCAGCAAACAAGCCCTTCTAGGGTTACGGTTCACCTTGGAGGGGTTCCTCCAATGCCACATTGCCTCCTTAGGTTGTTATCCACCCTCCAATTTGGCCCAGCTGTGTGCTATGCCCTGCAGCCTAGCACCACAGTTATCCTGTAGCTTCCAACCCTTCAAATTGTACCCAAACAGTCACCAATTTTCAGCGTAATTCTCTCCCTAAACTCAAGTGACTAGCCCTTAAACAGCTACACACAAACCTTAACCGTCTGTTGTACCCTCAACAAACACGGCCTCTTTTTAGGCATACACTATGCTGCCCTTTGGTGGCCCCTAGGGCTAGTCTATACTGAAATTAGGCCTCTTGTCCCCCTTATCTAGGCTTGTATAGACCTGCAATCCTTCCTAAAGCAACTTCTCTGAAGTGTGGCCTCTCCAAGAGATAATTTCTCCCTCAAATTTTCCAGAAACCAGCCCAGATATAATACACAAACTTGGACTGCCTTTCTTCTCTTGAATTTGGACTTGCAAGGACATATTAACCCATACCAACTGCCCAGAATTTACCTCAAGGCCTGCGTAGGAGAGTTTTACCCAAAAATAACTTTAAAAAAAAAACCCATGCAATCTGCCCTAAAACATGATAGCAGCCTCCTGTAGTTTTTCGGCCCTAAAAGAGATAAACTAGTTCTCCTTTTCCATGTCTAGCCTCTGCTCCAATTCGGATGCTTCATAAAAGTTTCATTTTTCTCTTGTGGATGAGTTGCACTTGTTGGATCAATAGATCGAAGATCAACACAAAATAGGACCTTGTCTTCACATCGCCTCTGATACCATGTTAATTTGAGAACATGTTCTCTACCATTTCAGATTAGGGCACAAAACACTGAAGCAGATAGAACATACTAATATATCGATGGAAGACAAGCCAAAACAGAGATGATGAATGGTGGCATTACGACGATCAGCAGGATGCTTCTACCAGCAAAGTCTCCAATAGGTCATTCATCCAAGTGTGTCACACATAACTCCAAGACAATCCCAACAAAGAATACTCCACAAATACGCAGCACCAAGAACATAGCTCCATCACCTTCTAGAGAGAATAAAATCCTCCACACATTGTGTGTATAATGAATTCCAAGTCTCTCCAATATATAGGCATATTTGGGGGTGTGTCGCACGTCCTTTAAGACATTCAAGTCTATATTATATTCCAGGCCAACCTAGCACATAGCTGGAATAAATTCAAAGTACATGTTCTGCTCATCCGATCGAGATGATCTTTAGATAAATCTTACACCTTTCCGAAAGAGGAATCCAATAAAAATGTTGGGATCGTCATCTGAGCAACACAACTCAGAGTTTGGACCTAGGTGCCCAAATTTAACAGGACTTTCCTAAACTATCACCATTATGAAAAAGAAATAGGCTTTCTCTTGTTCTTGAGCAGGTCAGGAAAGGTTCTGGTAAATTTCCCATCTCTGCCAATGATTTGGATATGAAAATCTCTTATTTAGCAACACTATTTATTCCTCGTACAATAGTTGATGATTGAGTAGTTTCATGGCTAGAATCATTTGGCATGCTCATCATTGAAAAACAAGATGACAATATTTCGTAAGGCTTCAAAGGGAGCTATAGATAAATAAGCAACATTTTTGGCTAAATTTGGTGCATAGACCGCAGGATGGATAACTGGGTGTAGAAGGAGCTTGATAAATATGCTCCATACTCTTCTGATGTTCAGAGGGAGATATAATATGATATATTATGACTCTCTTGTACAAGAGGAAGTTGATATCTTCGTTAAAATAAAGTCATGGTTAGACCTATTTTGGAGATCCTCCAAGCTTCATCGTTCGAGCATATTTCTGATCCCTTGGAAACAAGCAGACAATATGAAAACATATAAGTAAGGCCCTCCATCATATCTAACAAAGTAGAATGGATCTCATGATGAGCAGGCTGACCGACAGACACTTTGCACAAGCTTAGGCTTGTGGTCTCCCTGGGTAAGAGGGAGTAAGTTCATCTGATATTGTGTGCTGGAAGTAGAGGTTTGCTAAGTGCTTATATGATCTCTGCTGTAAATAAAATGTCTGTAGAAAGAGTTGTATTCATCTATATGATGGGTATAGATGTGAGGCTCTCATTTTCGATCATACTATCAAGATCGTTGGCAAGATCCAATCTTGATATTTTGAAAGCAGTTTGACAACATCCTCTACATGAATGCATCCTTGTATGAATATATGTCACTGGAAAGATGACTCTGTGGTTAAACGTTGAGCTCTGGAAGCTCCTGGGGTCCTGGGGTACCTATTGAGCTATGAGCGACCATATGGTGAGTGGTTCACCTTTCCCTAGTGGTGTGCTGAGAACAGGGTGTGTAGTTCACCTTCCCCTGTGACACCCCATGATGGTTGCAATGTGTGTAGGGTGAGTGGTTCACCATCCCCTATGATTGCAGACACATGTACGGGTGGTGAGATATGCATAGGATGAGCGGTTCACCTTCTCCTATGGCATATGAGCAGCATGAGTGGTTCATCTTCGCCTGCAAATACCCCAGTGAGAGATGCATATAGGCATCTGTTGACCTGTTACTGGGACATGGTTCATCCTTTCACCGCATGTAGGATCCTCATTCCCTACGATTGGTTTTTGACATGTTGGTGGGATGTGGTTTGTCATTTCCCCACGTGTAGGATCCTTCCTACTATTTAAAAGTGTCCAAAGTGTCTGTCCTATGACCACAGATATCTAGCAACAGGGATGATCAAAACCAATATGGTAGGAATTTAAGGGAACAATGCACATCAGTTGAAGCCTTGATTAGAAGTAATGTAAGAATAAAAAAGGAAGTAGATGAAATAGAATGATCTAAAAAACCTTCAGTGGATAAATATATTTCCAAATTAGGGTACAAAGCAATGTTTTCCAATAAGGCTCAATAGTCAAGTGATAAGTACTGATGGTGGAAACCACTATGGAAAAAATAATTTCCATGTGGGTGGCCATAAGGAATAAAAAATGACTTGCAAAATACTCAAAAACAAGAGCAAAAAGGGACCTAAGAGGTGCGTTTTATGATACTGGGAACAAAATGAATGCAAGGATGGTTCCTTACTATCAACAAATATCACCTCCTTATCCAAAACATAAGATAGTCTTCAATGTTATATGAAAAATTATGGCATACGACCTATTCTTCATAGTTTTTTGTCAAAAAATTGTAAAGTGAATACTCATATACATCTACTTGATAAGGATTGATACAATAGATATATTATACAGGATGGATAGATCAATATTGTCCCCCATTTTCAATCAATTAAAATGGATGTATGCTCTTTTCTCGACAATTCTGATAGACGTATACAGAGAACTGAACACTACAGAAGATACTCTAGTAAAAAAAGGGTATATTGTAAAACTTGAGAAACAATTGCTATAATAGGCAGTATGTATCGAAAGAGCTAAAATTGCATTCCACAGTTAAAAAAACTAAACATTATCAGAAGAAAAAATCACGAAGGGGATTGAAAGATAAGGAAATGTCGAAATACATGCAAACAATTAGGTTCTCAGATGATAAAGTACAAAACCTTGGCATCCATGCCGTCAACACTCTGAGAAGAATATTTGTCGGGATTAACAAGGACAGATCCTTTAGACATACCCACGGAAATATTATTCATATGCATATCTAGAGCTTGTGGAGAACCATGATCCCACCCGAACATTTGTGATGCAAGTGCCTGTGTAAGATAGCTCTTGGAATCAATTTGTAAATGACATATTGCTAGAGGTCCTTGTCAGATGCCCTCTAGTCTCATCGGTTGTGTTGCAGCTCCCTATTCCCAGTGTAATCCAGAAGATGCATCTCTCTTTTCAAGTTCTTCCGCCAAGTCCAATGGCCATGTTCCATTTTTCCCCCTTTTTCATCGACAATGTCATCAATGGTCCTTTCATTTTTATTTTTAGGCATTTCTTCAATTACATTGACCCGCTTTTCTTGAGTAACCGTCTCTGTTGGCTCTGGAAATTGAATAGGAGCATTTCTTGTTTCTTCTTCACTGCCTAATTGTGATAGATTATGATCAATATCCAATGAAAATTTATTGGATTCAGAGTTCTGAGTTTCCAGACAAGTATTAGCATCAGAATTCATCAATGGTTGACTTTTTTCACGGTTAGATGTTGGACTACTTTTGCCAATGTTCTGCACAATCTGCAACACTTCGTTGTCTTTCACTCCTATACTGATATCACCTTGTCCCTTTATTTCTTCATTCTTCCTGCTTATAATTCTTTCGCCTAATTCTTTCATCGTCATTTTCTCTTGTGGATGTCTTTGTTTGAGCAATAATTCTTCGGGTTCTGATCTCGGTAGGGGATCTTCCTGCTTTTCCATAAAAGTATGCATCTCTTTTTCCATTTCATCTTCGGGTCTAGTAAAAATGAGATCATATGGCAGACTAGTTGAATTATCCCCAAATTGAAACAGTCCTTCATTAATTCCCACATCGGAACCAGCCATACTCCCCTCCTTTTCCTCTTCTTCCGAAATTGCTCCAACTTTTGAACTAGACTCTGTCAAGCATGCTAAATCAAGACTCTTTTGAGATAGAATGTTCACCTTCATGTTCTTTATCGTTGTGGCATAGCGACTAGGAATAGCCCGAGATGTAGCTACAACCACAAAAAGTGTAGCTTCGGGCTTTGGACTCGGCTTTACACTTCCAAGAAACGGAGAAAAAGCCGGTGACCGAGTTAAAAGCGAAAACGAAGCAGGTGTTGAGGCGGCAAATTTCGAAGGCTTACCAGAAAAATCCAAGAATGCAGACTTCTTCATGCTCAAACTAAGCCTCAATTCAACCAATTCTCCAGCCAACCGAACTTTGTTGGAAATTTTAGTTTTCTAAAATCTATTATCTATTGAATGCAAGGGCTTGCCCGTTTCCTCTAAATTTGAACTAGATGCATCAGTGGAAACTCCAGTTTTTTTCTCTTTATTTTCCATCGAATGCAAAGTCTTGCATTTTTCCTCTAAGTTCGCATTAGACACGTTAGGGTCATCAGAATTACCTTTCTCATATCCAATTTTCAATCTATCTGTAATTGAAAACGAACTTGAATGTCCTTCGACTTTCTCCAGTTTCTTCGAAACTTTCTCTGCCCAGTCCACATTTTTTTCATCGTTTTCCTGCCTTTGACGTGTGAAACTAGGATTTCTGAAGAGAAAAGGTTTTGCAGTCTCATCATCAGACCCATTCGAAGATGATTCCTCCTCGGAATCATTCAGGATATCTTCGAGGCTACAATTGAGCCCCGAAAGATCGCTCACATCGTCGTCGTTGCTGGCAGATCAAGAATTTTGCATAAAAACCCTGAGCTTCGTCATTTATTTACTGAATTGCTTGCAATTTTGAAGAAGAATTCCCGATTTGAAAACAAATTCGGTGCCATGTTTTCAAATTTGAATACTTCGCCTTTGCCATTGCCCCTGCCATCGCCCCTGGTCCATCTTCTTCTCCCATTTATCCTTTAGTCATACACAGAGTCCCGTTTATCCTCTTAGTCATACATAGAGACCATGCGAGTTCATTCAATCTTATGCCAGTTATTGCAAGAAGGCACGCACAGAGGTTGCGATTTCAAATCTGTGTCATCTTCAAATGGAAGTGTAACACCCATCTCAATCGTAAACAGATTGTTTATGTTTTATGTTTTTAGTCACGTAAAAAACTTTGGAGCTAGTTCTCGAGTACCTTATGGGCCATGCCAATGTTGCTGCACACTGAATAGATTTCATTTCACATTAACGTTCGGTTTCTCAATGTGCTCTAATGTGACAGTGATTGATGAGGGAGAACATAAATATGATGATATGTATGAATGATGAGGTAGAACATAAATATCATAATGTTGCTGCATACTAGAATAGATTTCATTTTATATTAATGTTTTGTTTCTTAATGTAGAATATAAATATCATAATGTGTGTGAATGATGAGGGAGAACATAAATATCATAATGTTGTTGCACATATATCAACCGCAGGTGACGATGTTGTCAGGACCTCCTACTGTCATAGACATAGGTGTTGAAGACTTCTTTCAAATCTTGTTGGAATCATCACCTTTGCCCGATTATGGATTTTGATGTGACAACAGGGCTTTTCAGGAACTATTTAGGAGATTGGAAACCCTTGAATCCTCTAACCAGGCACTAAAAAGAGAGGTCGATGAATTCAGGAACGGAGTAGTTGTAATGGAAGGTGAGTATGGTTCACTGAAGCAGTTGTTGAGGGACAACAAGGAGCACGTAGTTCACCACCACCCCTCTAATGACACTCTACATGCTGAAATTCTCGATCTGAAAAACAAACAGGAGGAGATCAAAGCTCATCAAGCGGCCTTAAACAAGAAATAGAAACCCACATCAACTCATGGCCACAGTTTGCTAGAGGGAGGGATACCCCCCTCGCTCCCCCTCTAGCCACAGTTGAGGAGGTGGTACAATCTAAACTCATGGAAGAACACACTAGAAAAGCGTGAGAATTGAACCTTGAAGTGAGAGGAATTCCTTTGCCTCTCACATCCTCAAACCCCATGGTGGTTGGGACCCTATTCCTCATTGAAAAACTACATCTCCAGGATGTGACCCTTGATAGAGCTTGGCTTGGGTACGATTCCACTTCCTTTCTCTGGTTCAGGTCGATTGTTGATCACCTTTGGGCTCTTAGAGCTAAGCGAAATATATTCTCACTTCCAAGTAATATCTTCCTTGATGAATATCTCAATAAAACACTATTTGTTGAGCTCAAACACTCTAGGGAGTTGGTTACAGCAGCACGTCAGGCAGGGAAATGGGCAGTTATCAGGAACCTCAAAGTAGTGATTCGAGACACTTTTCCACTTGGGTGGAAGCCCCGTTCTGGGTCCCCTAAATGACAGGCTCATTGGGGGAGGCAACAAGGGTCATTCATTTTCATTAATTGTTGGAATGGGAATGGGTCTTTTTGGGAATCGCCAGGTCTATTATATGATGCTCTTCAATTGTCAGATATCTTATTTATCACTGAGATAAAATGAGAGCCTTGTTTGACCTCTCCGAGTCATTACAGGTTACCATAAGTTCTCATCTTGTAGGCAGGAGACAAGGGGTTCTGGTGGTATGAGAGGCTTTGGGGGAGTTGCTTGCTTCATTAGAGATTCCTTTCAGAACAAGATTTCTTTGGTGGTTGTGGATGAGTTTGCGAGGTTTATGTGGGTTTGGGTTTGAGGGGTCTCTCCTCTCCCTAAGGACATTTACATTGTTGTTTGTTACTTCCCTCCTACTTCTTCATCATATGCCATTCATAATGGACCTATGGATTTGTATGTCGGAATAGCCCAGAATTCAGCAGTTGGGGAGGTTACTCTTCTAGGTGACTTCAACTCCTGCACTAGAGTCCTCCATATCCCTCTTCACAATCAGTTTGAGGATGTGTATTGCATCCAGGAGATTGATCTTGAGTAAGTGGGATTTCACAGGATGTCTGATGATGCGTTGGGGCCCCTTACCTCCTATGGTCGACATATTTTACACTTGGGTGAATCTAAGGAGCTGTTGATTCTTAATGGCCTCCCGCGTTTTCCAAACTCCCGCTTTTTCACATGTCAGCCTCATGGTGGAGGAGAAAGCATTGTTGATTATGTGATCTCTAGCCAAAACCTCCTCCCCTTCATTCTTCATTTTTTTGTTTCCCCATCCCCTTAGTTGAGCATGCTCTTATTTCTTTCTCACTTCGTGCTGAGAACCCACCCATTCTCACCCCACCTCCCCCCAAGGGCCCACCACGTACTACTTTTCGTTTTGATGAGGGTGACCCAGACACCTTCTCTTCCCACCTTCGGCAGATGCTCCCCTCCATGGACCAATTCTCACTATTTCACTCTGCATCGACCACATACAACTATCCCTAATCCATCATTTTGGATGTTGCCCTTAAGTCCTGCCCCCACTCTCATCATCCCACTTCCACCTCTCATAAAACCAAACCTTTCCCTGTGAATCGATGGTATGATGAGTAATGAAAAGCTCTCCACCGCTAGCTTCGACATGCATTCATCCATACTCACCCCTCCTACCCCAACATCAAAGCCTCATATCATCGCCTCCTTCATCGCAAGAAATGTCTCTTTGTCGCCCAGAGAAGACGGGACTTGTGTACCTCTCTTGATCACTCCCCTAAAAACCTGTGGCGTACTATCCTCCTTTTCCACTCTCCCCTCCCCTCCGACCTTAACCCCTAGTCCATGTTCTCCCATGTGTCCACCCTCTATGACATCCCAAGGCAACCCCAGATTCAGGTGACCTCTCTGCCCTCTTTAGGTTTCATATTCTATGTAGTGACATCTGAGAGGCCATTTGGGTGACGAACAGTAGGAACGCAGCAGATGATGATTGTTTCCAGGCAGAGTTATTTAAACACAGTCTTCGTGCTCTAGTTCCCTACTTGGTTTATCTCTTCAACCATGTGGTCTTTACAAGTTTCCCATCGACATGGTATCAGCACATCATTCACTTGATAAACAAATCGGGGCCCAGCTCAGATCCCAACAATTATAGGACTATCCTGGCGGGCCACACATTCTCCAAACTATATGCTACATCCATCCGCCTCTAAATCTCCAAGGAGCTTGAGCAGAAACAACTTAGAGCTAGAGGACAAGTTGGATTTCGACTTGAGCACCAGACTATTGACCACATCCTTGCACTTAGGGCCATCATTCAAGAGGCACGACATCGCTCTTCTAAAGTCTATTGTTGTTTTGTAGACTTTCGAAAATATTTTCACTCGGTCCCTAGAGAAGCATTATTCCGTTGGCTCAGAGATATTGGCATCTTAGAGACCCTCTTGTCAGCCATCATGCGATTATATGAGTCGGTCCTTGGTCGTCTGCGCACAGTACATGGGCTATCAGATTTTATCCAGAGCACTATTGGGGTAAAACAAGGTTATCCCTTGTCCCCCACACTATTTGGGATCTATATTGATGAGCTGGAGTCCTTCTTGCATGAACACATCCAGGACAGTGATGGTTGCCTTCTACATCATGTATTGATTTCTATCTTGTTGTTTGCAGATGACGTGGTCCTTCTAGCCCCATCCCCTGACGGATTGTAGAGGCAACTGGATGCCCTGCCCATTTTCAGTGATCTTCGAAATTTGACGGTTAACCTAGGTAAAACCAAGGTTATGATCTTCAACATGTTGAAGAAGTTCCTCTGTGACCTCCATTTATTTTTCAGAGGAGAGGAGATTTAGATCACCAGCTCATCACCTATATGGGGTTACTATTCACAGGACATCGCTTTAGCTTGCGACCTGCACTCCAACCTCAAATCAACAAGGGCTATGGATCCTTGGCCCTTCTCGAGAGGCAATGTTTTTAGAATAATTTTCAGGACATATCAGCCAAGATGTCACTGATGGACAATCTTGTTCGACCCACAGTTCTATATGGTTCAGAGGTTTGGGGTCCTAGCTTACTAGAGTCTGATTTTTCTTTTGCAGAGAGAGTGAAGATCACCCTTCTTCGTCGCATCATTCAGTGCAAGCAGACAGTTCCTCAACCCATCATTCTTGTAGAGTTTGGAGCTCACCCCTTTCTCCTTGAGACAATGTTTGGTATCACCTATCTTCTTCACCGTGTTCGGGGTTTTGTGGATACAGCGAAGGGGCATGATCGATATCCATACTTGGCCTGCCTTTCATCAGAGTCCATTGCAGTAGCGATTCCTTCGGCTCGATCCCGATGTTGGTATGCTAGAGTCTCAATTTTTCTTGCTTCAGTTGGTATCAACATATACCAACTCCCTCCATTCAAGTATTCTTTGTGTGCACCAAGCCACCTCCTACTAGCAAAACAAGAGATGAATAAAATCATCCGAGAGGATATTTATGGGAAATATGTATAGGTTATTTGGATAAACCCTCAAGATGGGTTACGTCTGAAGATGGCTTTCTATGTTGAGCACTTTATGTTGATGAGAGATGGACTCGTTGTTCAGGCCCATTACATGCTTCGCCATTAGATGCACACACTTTGGATTACCTTGGGTCAGATCAGAGTAGGTTTTCATAAACTGCGGATTGAGACTGACCATCAGATTTCCCGGTTAGACAGGATTTTCCAATTCTGCCACCTTCGAGAGTTTGAGTCGGAGGAGCACTTTATCTTCCACTGCCCCATTTACTATGAGATTCATGGGAGATTCCATTGCTTTTTTAGAGGGATCCAGACCTTATCTAGCTTCTTTCGATACCCATACCAGAGATGTCTAGCCTTGCACATATAGGAGGCCACGAGACTTCACACACAGATTCTCCAGCCTCCTCCTAGAGTAGATCCTGTGTAGCAGATTACGTCATTTTCTATAGTTCTCCCGTCAGCAAGAGGCACAAAGTGACAAGTTAATAACACTGTTGCCTCATACTCTAGATCAATGCGTGCTAGGGGGGCCATCCCCCTATCACAGGGACCCCTGAGTCATTACCGGACCATATCTCTTGCTAGCAGCCAGCTGAGATCTCCCAGTCATCAGCGACATATCACTTCTTCTTGGCAGCGGCGTAATAGAGGCTCCAGATCCCCCCTTGCCCTCTCTCAGGACAACACTCCATCTTGAGTTTCTTGCATTCGACCTCGAGTGTTGAGGGAGAGATTTAGTGGACCATTATCTTGTGCCCTCTCCACTTGAAGTCTAGGACTTTCCTCATTTTGGTTTTCAGGCATTATTTTTTTCTTGATTTATTTATTATTTCTTGCTTTTTATATAGGAGACCTTTTGGTACTCCTCCTTGTATCGACATCATTGTACTCTGCAGTCCTATTGACCTAATTTTGTGGTCATTCGTTGGACATTAATATAATTATCTTATTATCTTATCTTATTAACGTTATTTTTCTCAATGTACTCTAATGTGAGTGTGAATGATGAGGGAGAACATAAATATCATAAGTTGTGTTGCCACATTTTGTTCCTTATCTAGGTGTGTGTACCAATGATGAAGAAGAGCTTCAATGTCGAGAACTTGGGAGTGTTTGTTATAATGTCGAGAAGCTAGGAGTGTTTGTTATAAGAGTCCATAGGAAAAGGGTTGAATACAAGAATCAGATGGAGAAGCAATCTGTCCTATATTCCATTTTTAGACTTTGGAGGTTAAAATAATTTCTTTATTTCTTTCTTCTTTCCCCATTTAAAGGGAAAATTGGGTTGGTTGTTAATGATGAGGGAGAGTAAAAATGTTGTAAATTAGAAAGAAATAAAGAAATTATTTTTACTTTAAAGATAGCTTATGGGATAAATTGCTTTACTATCCTTATTTGGCCCTTTTCCTGTGAATTCTCACAATAAACACTCCTACCTTCTCGACAAACCCCTTGTGGAATAAATTATCCCAAGAGCTAGTTGTCATAGTATCTACATAAGTTTTTGTGTTGTTTTTGGAGGCCTTACATTCTAAAATGAAATGTTTTTTTCTATTTCCACTTTTTCGGAAGAGCAAAAAGTACATATTTTTTCTTCCCACATTTCTTTTGGCCTTTTCCAACACCTTGTTTCACAAAAGAGTTTATGAGAATTAGTTTTTAACTGAGCAAAAAGAATTTTGGCTCTACAATAAATATTTTCCCCTATGTATGATTTTTGCTAATGATTATGAGTGGGATTAAACTCTTCAATATAGTAATTTTTTATTTCTCCCTCGCTCTTTATCCCAAGTATGCTTGTGGAACTTATCCATAACAAATGTTTTTATGTGATGGTTCAATTATTTATGTCATGGTTCAGTTGTTGGAAAGAAATTGGGTGATGGTTAACCAATGACACTTTAAATTTCATTAATAAATGTTTATTTGATTTAAATCATACAACACAATTTTAACTATGATTAATTTAAGACCACCTAAATGGGATTGATCCTAAAACTTATTAAAATCCAAAGGAGTATAGGAGGATTAGCAACACAACTCCCTTAGTGGGCCATGTCTTACTATGTGTATTGAATTTAAGACCACCTACATGTTAAAGATCATAGAATAATTTTGGGATTGATCCTAAAACTTATTAGAATAATGGGATTGGTCCTAAAACTTATTAGAATCCAAAGGAGTAGAGGAGGATTAGAAAGCCAACTTCCCTAGTGGGCCATGCCCTACTATGTATATTAATTTCTTTTCAAATAATCTTAGGAATATGGTTATATTTTGTCACAGTGTGCTCGATAGATGTCACATGGAATTGAGTGTAAAATGTCACATGACAAGATTACACAAAAATGGCATTTCTCCATACAAGAAATTTCATATATGTGTGACCCATGAGGTGTAGACTAGTTGGTTTGAGTGGGGTTTAGTCCCCGCCAAGTCTTAGGTTCAAACCTCATGGGGAGGGGTTAAGGATGAAAACCACTTTTGGGGAAATTAAACTATCCCGAGGGGCATCCACGCTCAATTTTGCTTCGCGCAATCCTGGTGATAGCATCCCATTGTGGGTAGATCGTTCTTCCATCCAATAAACAGGTTGGCCCTGCCCTAGGCTCAACCTAGTTACCAAAACAAAACTAAAGAGCCATATTATGTGTGTATAATGTAAAGCCACATAATGCACTCCATGCAACTTCCTCTCCACATTGGAAAATGTTTATTTTTTATAAAATAATAACTAGCAATTACTCTAAATGGTACAAATGAAAGCAATAAAAATACAAAGTGTAAAAGTTGAACACTCATAATGGATGCTTTAGAAAATGGAGAAGAAGAGTAGTAATGTTCCACACTTTCATGGTCAAGACATAAGCCATCAATGTCACACAATTAAAACATGGAATTTTGCATTTTACACACATCATAGAAGAGGATGGGCTAAAAAAAAATATAGTCTTTCAAACCTCGAATGCCCAATTTCGAAAGGGGATTTGAAAGGAACAATAAAGAGAGGGGCTAGGGTGGCTAACCCAACAAATTGCAATATGTTTCATCCATCGAATGATCAATTTCTTGCAAATTACTCTTTCAATGGAAAAAAAAGGTAGAGAAGTGCAAGTTGCTACTAGACAAGGATAATGGCCACATACCTTCCAAGAAATTAAGAATATCTAGAAAATTAGCAAAATAAGATCCACATTCACAACATTGTTGAGGTCTAGAAAATCATATCGAATGGTAGAATACCACTCTCTCCTGTCAATCCATGACCAAGGTGCAATTCCCAATAGCACTCAATTCCCTATGTCACAAGATGGCAGTCCGACGATTTGTGAAAAGGGAAGAAGTTAGGAAACAAAAAACAACAATTAAAAATTGAGGCATGTAACAATTCCAAACCATCTAAAATGATGGAGGGTGTGAACTCTTGTTGATAAGCCACACCAATCATGACTACCCAAGCCCACGCTACAAAGAAGGAAGTTCTCTGACAATAATCAACAATATCATAAACCATGAAATCTAGCAACAACATTATCCTCAAGGCCATTGATGTCGAGGCCTCCTCCTTCATAAACCATTTTAGATAACATCTTCATACCAATGCCTTTGGTATGTTACTCAAATGCTACAAAAGAGGTGTTATGAACATAAACAGAAGGAATTTTACTTGAAATGCTTATTACCTCCTTGAACTTGTCATTCATCTTTTCAACTTCTGATGATGACGGAGACATCGTATATGACTCTATCCACCCACTTTTACCAAGTGACATATGATGAGAACCTTGGATATGCTTGCAAAATGTACATGCATAATTTTCCTCATATGGTCCATAACCACTGTTTGAACCATGCCCACATATTGGCTTTAATTGGATGCTTCTTTTGTTGTCATTGGAGTGGAACTTTTAGCAACTTGTTCCTCAAGTACATGCTATAATTGAAGGCGCATGTGCCTCTTCTCATCTTCAACCATTTCTAGCATTCTTCACAATTCAATGTTTTTCCTCTCCTTTTCATCCATCATCATATTATCATGATGGTATAGAGTACCTGTAATTGAAAACCATTCACGAAAAGGTGACATCAGTCTGAAAAACCCCTAATCTAACATGTTTCATGAAATCACTTGTTAGGGTTAGAAATGGTGACTAACTTAGGGATTGCGCAGTTCCAGAGGTCGAGGTCTGGGATTGAGGCTTGAGACTGTGCAATGTGTAGTTCAATATGGCCATTGTCAAAGGATTGCATAGTTGAGGGGCTTAAGAGCTAGAGATCGGGGCTTGAGGCTTGAGGTTTCCCAATGCGAAATTCTCGAAGGACAGACTCAAGGAACTGTGCAATTGAGGGATTCAGGAGGTCAAGCTTGAGGCTTGAGGATTGAGGTTGCCCAATGCATAGTTTTGAGAGGCCTAGCTAGGTGTTTGTGCAGTTGAGGAGATCAAGAGCTCAAGGTTGAGGCTTGAGGCCCAAAGTTTCCCAATGTGCAATTCTAGAAGGAGAACAAGTTGGGAGATTGCACAGTTGAGGGGTTCAAGGGCTCAGGATTGAGGCTTGAATTTGCCCAATGCACAATTCTGGAGGGAGTAAAATCTAATGGATTACACAATTGCGTAGCTCAAGGTGTCAGTCTAGAAGCTTGAGGCTTGGCACTGCACAATCTGCATTTAAGGTTGGCTGGGAGGCAAGTTGATCAAGAGTGAAATTTTTTGGATGAGACTAATTGTGGAATCAGTGAGACCAAAGTGAACAAGGGAAAAACTTGGGCATGATCACATGCTTAGAAAAGTTGAAGACACAACATTGATCACTTAGAATACATGAACAACATTCATCCCTCAATGTGACGACGTTGCAATGACTTTTCCCAAGTGAGACACTAAAGATACACTTTACGAGGACAGTGATGACACTTTTGCGATAGTGCATAAAAAAATGGGAATGAGTGTAAAGCGTGTCTACATGACTAGAGGAACTCATCAACACCAAAGTTCTAAGTTGAGTTGTTCCATGAAGTTTCATAATTTTACTCAGAGAAGTGTGTCATCTTGATAGTTTGGGTATATACTTGGTGATTTGAGTAGGTGCAACACATCGATCTTATTGTACCCCTTATTTCCCTTATTCAAAATTTATCTCAAGTCTCTCTTAACAACACATGTGGGTGTCTTCTAAACTATCGTTAGCTTCTAATAGGGTATTTTTGGGCTCTATGTGAAGTTCCTAGAAAATAATGGACTACCTACAACTACTTGAGTTTATTGCTAACATTATTCATATATTTAAAGATATTTGCTACCTCTTTAAGGGTTATTAGATATTTTAGTTATGTGTAAACCTCATGTTCCATATCCCTTTTTTATATAAACACACTTGTCTATATAAAAAAAGTCTTCTATAATTTTTATTAATAGCCTTAAGCCAACATTATCACTGATAAACCTTCAACATCATTAAATATAATTTATATGTCAACCAACCTCCTTTTACTCAAATGAACCACCAAAAAAAAAAAAAAAAAAAAAACACAAACTTAACTAAAACAGAGGCAACGACAACAAACCTAAGTAATTTAATACGTACTAATTAAAATGGGACAACATACAACATAATTCCCATAGCAATTAAGTGACAAAAAATTACTACGTATTAAAATTTATTTTCCCTCAATTCTAAAATCCAAATTGACCAATTAAAATATAATTCCCCCCTACTTTTCTTCCTTGCCAGGTGGTTTAATTCTC
This sequence comes from Pinus albicaulis, assembly GCA_034641835.2. NCBI lineage: Eukaryota > Viridiplantae > Streptophyta > Pinopsida > Pinales > Pinaceae > Pinus > Pinus albicaulis. The sequence continues at coordinate 1,163,102,747 of CM076578.1, read as the reverse complement.
TTTCTCTGGTCATCGTTTTCCAAAGTCTCGATGCACCTCAACTGGAAGATATTTGCAGTGATGGCCGTGTTTGAGAAGCTGAAGAGCACGTACCCTAACCTTGGTTTGAAGTATCGGGAGGGTGGAGATGCTCTATTCCATTGCCTGCAATCGTATTCTCTATCCCACTTGCCTGCAATCGGCCCTTGTTGTTGTTACTAACCAAGGTGTCCGAGAACTCTGCTCTTTGGTGGAGGAAGGTCACATGGAGCCTCCCCAGGCCTTTTAGCACCTCCACGCAGGGCTTGATGCTGCACCACTGCATTCTGTTCAAACATGCGTTAATGCCATTAGATTAATTTCTCGTTTTCTCTACAAGCACCCGTCAACACATTTTTCTACCACATTTTCATTACCAGATCAACATCCATTCCTCAAGGTAAACATAATTTTCTTCAATTTTTTCTTTTTGGTTTGCTACTTATATTTTGCATTTGTAATGGCTTTCTAATTATAGATGATGAACCCTAACCCTGTAGCGATGTAATATTTTCAACTCTATAATCATTTATGATAGTTGAAATCCCTTTATATTTCAACTGTAAAAATTGACTATTTTAGTATTTAAATTCTGAAAAATTTCTGTGTGAATAAATATATCCGTGACTTTATTCCTGTGGGATTGAAATCATGACCTCCAATTAGCAAAATTCTATAGACAGGCCTTTCCCAAACCTGACCCCCTATAATTTTTTATTACCTAGTGAGCGCTTTATACGAGTTTTGGAAGCATATTTGTATACGTGTGTAGTCGATCTTGCTACCACCACTTGCCATAGAGATCATCATTCATTGGAAATGTTGACGTAGAATTAATCTGTTCAACAAGATTCCATTCTAGCCATATTCTGACCCAACCAAATGACATGAGATGGAATTGGATGAGTTCGGGTGCATATTTCAAGCAATTTTGGCAAAAATATACCTTCCAAACCTGACACTTGAGCCAGATAATGTCTGGTCTATGTAGTTCAGAGTCAGACCCTTAATGCATGTTTCTAAAAGAACTATCAACATTATACTTTGTGAACATGAATTAAGCAAGTGCGGTTTACAAGCCAATGAGATGAGCATGCTTTTTGAGTTTACCACACTAAGAGAAGGGAGGTGCACTCTATAGAATAGTATGGATCAGATGTGCGAAGGAGAAGGTTTAAAGGTTGAAGCATTGCTCGGGTATGAGAACCTTAGTCAAGGTGTAGGAAAGCATCACTGGGGTATGAGAATCGGGTTAGGTAAACCTAAAGGTGTATGACAATCAGGTTATGAGTACCCCTTCAAAGTAGTGTGAATGTGAGCTTACCCTATGTGGTTATGCCTGGTGTGTTCGCCCCCATGCTACGATTATGCCTAACCTAGCTATGGTTGGCAGGTCTCCACTCAAAACCTGTGAAACCCAATATTACCGCTGCCATTCGTAAAGAATTTGAAATGTGTTTCTTACCTAGATTAACCAAGTGTTTTCCGTTGGAATGTGGATAACATTTACAAATCAAAATGGAAAAAAAAATGATAACATAAAAAATAAAATTTAAGAAAACCACAATGTGTGTGTGTATTTCCTAAGTTAAACCTTGTGGGATTCCCCCATCTTCTATGGAATATTCAAATGGAGGGTGGCTCATCCACTAGTCATAATAGTGGTGGCTGGTGACCTAGTAGGAATCAACTGGACTTGAACCTTAGTTAGAATAGAACTAGAGACCACACTATGAACTCCACCTTGAAAATGTTTGTTCAAAGAAATTAAGCTAACTACTAGGTTATATATGAGGATGTTGATGATGATGAATGTAAAACAATATATAATAATAATGAAGACTATCATATATCTATCTTCTATGTTGCATGGGTACCGCTCCCAACCCCTGGAGATCACGTACCTCAATCTCTTACGCTCCTGGGAGCTTGGGAGCTGGTACGAAATGCTCCAAAAACAAGGGGAGCTTATTCATGTATGTGGTAGCTTTTTGGGAGCTTTGCGGTGAGATATTTTGAGGCGTGTGAATGGGAACACCAATCTAGAGTGTGTGGTAGCTCCGCTCCTATTGTGGGCTTATCCCCCTGTGCACACAATTCGTTCCCAAATGAAGTCGAGCATGGGATCGTTGTTGGTGGTGGGAGGCAACCCCAAGTGGTTCCATTCCCCTTCTTTAGACACGTTCAGAAGCCACGCCACGTCACCGATTGAGCTTTCAAGTAAGAGGGTCATCTTCCTGAAGGCCGCAACCGATGTAATGGTGAAGAGCCACTTGAGCATTGCGTTGTGCCCACATCTGGTGAGCAATAGAAGGGATTTTTATAGAGTTTGGTTGATTTGTTTTGCAATTCGACCTGTGGGCCTCTCGTACAGGACCCCTGCGGCTTGTGCGGCCTGGCGTAGCAAAGAGGCTAACTTGTCCGTCTGGATCTTCACCTCGAGGCATTCTTGCATGAATGAATGAGCTTCTTTAGCTAATTTGGATGCCTCATCCACTAACTAGATGCTTATACTTTATAACGAGACAACATTCAGTTCCTCGTGTTTTTTCTTTCGAAGTGACTTGGGGCATTGGATTTCAAGTCTAGTTTCTATTGTCCTTGACTTGAGTTGTCTTATTCCTTCTGTCTTTTGTCTATCTTGTTCATTCCTTTTTGAAAGGTAGCAAAGGGATTTTCTGGATCCTAGCTTGCTATGAAATTTTTTCCATTGCTAGTGGATTCTTTCTTCCAATGCAAAAGTTGCCTTCAAAGTTTCTTTTGCTGCAAAGGGAAGCTCAACGGGACACTTTTCCACCTCTTGCTTGGAATTTGAAGTGCTTGGAGAGGGTTTAAGATCAGCTGCATTAAGCTTATTGTGCTGTAGAGGGAAGCTCAATGGGACACTTTGGCACCTCTTTCTTGGAATTTGGAACTGCTTGGACGGGTTAAGATCATTGGATTTTCTCATTAGGATGTTGTCTTCTTTTTAGAAGATCTCGAAGTCTCACTTTTGGTTGTTTTCTAGTATGAGAATCCTACATGCTGAAATGGGGGATTTGGAGGTTTAATGGTCACCCTCTTTTATCTTTGTTAGGTATTTATTCTTTACTAGTTTTTCTAGTTTGGACATGGAAAAGCAAGGTGACAATGTTTGAGGCAACTTCTACACTTGAAAGAAATTTTTGGAGTCTAGACTGTAGAGGTTGCTCCTATATGTAATTCATAATTTGTAGTTGTATTGAGGTTGGAAAGGTTTTTTTTAGGTCAAATTCCATACACAACCTTGCAGTATGCAGTTATTGTGGACGAATTTAAGAGTTCGTGTTAATTTTAGTTTATGATGGTATGTTCTATGCTTAGAGAAATTTACTTCAATATTTCTTATTAGCCCAATTCAATTTCCTCTTTAGCAATCACATTAACATTGATAGTAAATGCTGATAGAACATAAATAAAAATCTAGAAGACAAGCCAATACAAGAGGACACAATAATTTGGCGGATGCCAGGGAAAAACCCCAATGTGGGGATAACCCTTTGATAAAATCTTATTATTATTCTTCAAATTCAGCAGAGAGATAAAGTACAATTTACAACAGTCAACAGGATGCCCTAGCTAGAAAAGTTAATGATGTTCAAACCAACAATATGCCTCCTAATGGAGCTTGTTGCATTGGAATCGTCTTGTTGAGCACTATCATCCTCATCCATCACATGTCGAAAATCCATGACGGTTTTGGCCCAAATCACAGTGGGTGCGAAACCCCCAAGCTTGGATCTCAAGCCCACAAGCCCATTTATGGCACTTTGACCTCCAACACTCGAATAGTAGGGCTTGGAGTACCTCCCAAGCTACACAAAAATAAACACTCCCTCTTAGAAAGGGAGGTGCTTCCAAGATTAGGAAGTAACCATCATCATCAGGTGATGACATAGCCCATATGGCATCCATCACTACAACATTCCCTCTAAAATCTTGGTAGTGCCTCTACCTCATCATCCTGAACCTAAAGATCCCAAACCTCCATAGGGCTGCTCCCTCTGAGGCTAGACTCCCTTTAAGCCTACACGATCTCCACTGGCTCAGTCTCGTAAGCACTCATCCTCCTGGATCAAATACCACTCGAGCAAATCCCACCAATATCGGACATGCAACACCATGATCTGATGAAGAATTTAGCTTGCCAACCTGTAGTCCATCACATGAAGCCATCTCGATCATCCTGATCTTATCCATGCCAAAGAAACCCTCGAGCTGTCCCAACCAACCACGGCACATCAATAGAAGTCCACGATGAACAACCTGCCCTACAACAAAATGTTGTTCACCAGGCGCATCACCAATCCACCAGAACTCTGAGCCCATCTCGCCATGTAACTTGTCAAGACCGCATCTCCATGTCTTCAGAAAAACCCTCTGCTCCATGATCTAGACACCCACAGTTGCTTTAGTGTGAAAACTCTGATTCACTGACTTCCAAAGTAGCTTAGACACGATCTGATACCATGTTGAATTTCCACAACCTTGGGTCTAGGGTAGAGTATTAAAATATTTGACACTCCAAACCAAGAATCTCAGCAAAACTACTTTTCATAGCAGAATATAAACAATAGTAAATCACATATGCACAGAATATAAACAATTTTTCAAATTTTCAACCTGTTATCACTTGCCGCCTACACCTACCTATAGTTAGTGGGAAAAGCCTCTAACCCCACAAGGTGTGGTTGGTGGTGAAATCGTTGATCCAGGAGGATCTCCACCAACAAAGAAGTTTACTTATGCACCATGAAGACACTTTATGATGGGTGACAAAGTAATGAGTGAATTAATTCATTATTTCATTTAAAAATTATGAAGTGGATAATGTTCTAAGTGAGTGGAAAATGAATCACCAAAATATTCACTTATTATTCCATTTGAGAAATTAGTTTTATGTGAGAATTGACCTCACAACTAATTTGCTATTTCTCATTGAGAGGTTGAGCTTTCTTTGGCATTAAGATCCTTGAAGATGGGTTTGCCATTTTTGCCTTTGAGTAAGTTTTAAAGTCCTGTGAATCATGGAGTTTGTCTTTCCTTAAAATGTCTTGAGATCCTACTATTTTGGATTGGGGAGTTATGGGGGAAAACTATATAAACTCATGATGTGAGCCTTTGTAAAGGGAGAGGAGAAAGGATAGGAAACTTAGCCTTTGAAAGCCATAGTGCTTGGCTAATGCTCAGCCATGGAGCTGGAATGTATGAAAGCTTAATTTGAAGATGAAATATAAAGGATCTGCCTTCCAATTGAATCAGGTCCGGAGATGTAACCCCAGTGAGTTGGAGGGGTGAACTCCGTTATCAATTTGGTTGTCTTTCGCTTATGTGTTATGTGCTTCCTGATTATGTTTAATTCATGTTAATATGTGTATGCTCTAACATGCTCATTTGAACCTGTATAAGCCATAGTCGTTTTAAAAGATCTTAGTACCGTACACGTGATGGTTGGGTAGTACTCGACTCGTGATCGGATCAAGTGGTATCGGAGCAGGTGACTGCTTTGCAGGATGGGCAAAGGAGCGAAGCACGCTGAAAGACTGCAAGAGTTGCAAGAGATAAACGAAAGCCTTCAAGCCGAAAATGCAGAATTGCGAAGATTATTGCTCGATAAGCAGGAGCTTCAAGAGATGCTACGAGCTAAAGAGGAGATATTGTCTAAATTGCAGAAAGTTGAGACAACCGAGGTTGCATGTCAAACCGAGGTATGTGATGTCACTTCAAGTTCTGTTCTCTCTCAATATGAAACTAATGTTGGCATGAAAATCCTCACGAAGATGGGATATAGCGGAGGTGGACTTGGCATAAATGGCCAAGGAATCACCCAACCGTTGGAGGTTGTACCAAGACAACCATTTGCAGGTTTGGGTTATCAACAGGAAGAAGGAGAATGCTCGAAGGTAGCTGAAACAAAATTCATCCCTTCATCACCTGATTCCAAGAAAGGAATCAAGCCACCTAGTTTTCATCAATTTGAGGACAAGCCAAGAAGGTATGACAATCATTCAGATTCTACTTTTGCACATAAGAGAAGTGATTGCTTTCATAGATCTGCTAACTATGGTGTAGTTAAGCATCATACAAGGAAAGAGTGGGTTAAGAAGACAGATTTGCCCACAAGAAGGGAGACCAAGAAGAATGAGAACGTTCTAAATCCTCCTATCATGAAGACACAGTGGAATGGGAAACGGTCTAATTTCTGCAATTTTTGCAAAATCAGTGGCCATTGGGAGAAGAAGTGCTGGAAGTTGCACCCCGAAATTCGCCAAGAGTCAAGCAAACATATGGCGAAAGAGCTCGTGAAGAAAGCTCCATTCACCATTCAGAAAACACGCTTACAAGAAAGAAAAGCTTGGTTCGAGTTTGGTAAGCATTTCATGATGTTTCTGCAAGTTATATTTCTGATCTTCTGCAAAATTTCGAGTTTTATGGGGGCAGGTATTCGTCTTTTGATGGAAAATTCTCAAAATTCTTCTAACTCTGAATCAAAAAATAATGGAACCATCGCGAAGAGATCGACAAGAGGAATCCAACGACGCTGGAATCACGTCAAACGGCCTCCCGATGGAAAAGTTATTGCAACCTGAAATTTTGTCAAAATCAAAAATGTCGGAAGTCTATCTGGGTCGAGAAATTTGCAGCATTGTAGCCTGTGATCGATCGGAGCAGGTGGAAAGGTGCGAACCTCTCTTGAATTGGAGTGTTCGCTTGAGAAACGCTGGCTTCTGGCCTATTCCTTTGGGATCCGATGCTTTCAAGCAGGCCAGCATGTTGCTCAGCCTCTTCGTGGGGAAGGATATAGGGTTGAGGAGAATAATGGGTGCCTAACACTTGGTTGGCACAGCAGACCTCTAATTGCAGCTTCTGCCTGGAAATGCTGTTAACCATCTATCTCAGACTATCAAGAAGGTGATCGGTGAATCAAATACCCTAGCAATTATTATTGCAGCAGCATCATCTTTCCACAACAGCCCAATTCAGCTAAAGCTTTTGAGCGTTGAAAGTAACGAGTCTGTAGATTACTTACCAGCTCCGCGAATCTATTCATGCATCGTCGAGCTGGGTCATACTTTGAAGGCAAGTCATTTTCCACGATAAATTTGGGCCGGTGGGGAATTCATGGATTGGTTTTCCGTGATAGAAGTAAATTGCCGGATTTTGTGCCACAAAATCGGCATTCTGGATAATGAAAAGAAATGTGATCTCAGTATTTACGATGACTCCCTGGCAGAATGGATCTCAGAATTCGGTGAGAGTGGTGTAAGCCGATTTTGTTAGTTTTCCTCCCATGATCGGCGCGCAGATTGGTTACAAAACTTCGACGAGGTTGTTGGGATCTCCTGCAGATTTTTGGAGGACAACACGATGAAACTGGTAGCCGAATCTCATCGTGTGCTTCTGGCATCAGTTCTAGGAAGCAACGAGGCCGCCAAAGACAACATCTTGTACTCATACAGGGGAAGCGTAAACGGTTTTGCTGCTACTCTTGACGAAGAGCAAGCTATTACTCTCTCAAATCTACCGCAGGTATTGTTTGTATTTGTCAGCCAAATAAGAAGTCTGCACACAACTCGTTCATGGGGATTTCTTGGATTATAAGTTGGAGCGGGAGAATCTGATCAGATGTTATGAGAAGATCTGATGCGTTTGATGTATAGTGCTTTAAAAATGGCACGACATCCTTCACTTCGATTATCACCAGTCTCACGGTGTTAGTAGCGACGGGGTATTCGATGGAGTAGGCCCAACAATCGTTGCATATTTTGTACAGGCAAAAAGAGCAATTCGGGGCCATGGCGTTGGTTATAGTTGATTGACGGGTTTGAAAGAACATGCTGTAAATCATGTTACCAATATGATGCCGGAAAATGCAAAGTACATTTTCCCCGAGAATACACCCACGACAAAGGAGTGCATACTATTACAGGATAAGTTCTGTAAAAAATCGCTCGATGTGGTATATTATCGGGACCAGACATATATTCATCTTGGTATTTTCTGTGGGCTTTGCAGCTTTAATTTTGTGATGTAGCTGTCATGATCTTACTCCGTTGGGTGCGTCCACAAGCATTAAAATTCCTCTATTTTGGTTTTGGTGGGTGGCTTTACCCCCGCGCGCGCATTATGATTTTTTTGTTTTGCTTGACGATGCTATTGTAATGGCCTTGACAGATGAGACCGATAACCCCGTTCGTTCTTTATGTCACCAAAGCAAGCTGCTATTGACTTTGACTTTCCGTGGCCACCACTGCATATCTTGGACGTGCATGGCGTGATTCCTCTCGCGTTGTTTCCATCAATTCAGTGTTCAACGTCGATCTCCAGCCTGGAGCCTAGTCAGACTTTGGTCACCCGCGACGTAAAAAAACACTGCATGTTATGGTATTCCAGTGGAGCAGTCAAAGACCATTCCCCGGGGAAGCTCTATTGGTTGTTGGCATCTTTGTAAGCAAATGGGCACAGGAAAATTATAGATGGTTTTGTTGTGTTATTAAAACACTGAGAAAGCAGTGAATGAAGGGTGCGCTATCGTGGATCAAGAGACCTTGATTCGCTTGTACTTTTCTATAAGGAGTTTACAGGTATTGAGCCCATCTCTCTAGATCCTTTGGTAAAGGAATTCGATGGTTTCAGAAGACCTTCCAGGAATGAAGGTGGTCAAAGCATGGAGGACACTCCATATCCATGGGAAATGTCTCCAAAGAATGTTCTGCAGCGGGAGCCATACCTGGCATTTGCAATTCTTTTCTCATTTTGAGAATGCTGGTTTATCTTTTTCCAAAGGTCTTGTTACAGGTCAAACGGTGCCGGTTAAGGCGTATTTGGCATGTAAATTTGGCACTCCTGAGTGAAAATACACCACTTATTTTGAAGCATGCCCTGCACATGCTCAACTCGAATAGAATTTGGTGTCGTTTAAAGTTTTTCGAAGACAGGAAACTTTCAAGAAGGTGCTAAGAATGCAAGAGTATGGGCATCTCTGGCCTCTGTTTCTCTTGGTAAAGGCCCAGTGCATAGACCAGCGGCGCTGCTTTTGCTTAGGAAGCGTTGACTACGATTTCAAGGCCGCTATTTTCATTGCAACGATCGTGGGTGAGTGATTCATCTTTTGAATCATTTCTACAACGACCATTGCCATTTGCAAACGCTGAAAGTCAAACCAAGAACTTTATGCATGGACTTTTGCATTCCGATTCCGAAGGACTAAGGTGAAGGGATCTTGAAGGAATGTTCCTTCTCGTACATTTGTGCTGCTTCATGCGTATGTGGACTTTGTCATTCCGATTCGAAGGACTAAGGTGAAGGGATCTTGAAGGAATGTTCCTTCAGACATTTGTTTCAGTACTTTTATGCATGTGGACTTTTGCATTCCGATTCTGAAGGACTAAGGTGAAGGGATCTTGCAGGAATGTTCCTTTTTCAGGCATTTGTGTTGCAGCTTCATGCAGATGTGGGCTTTTGCATTCCGATTCTGAAGGACTAAGGTGAAGGGATCTTGCAGGAATGTGCCTTTTCAGGCATTTGTGTTGCAGCTTGGACTTTGCTTCCGATTCTCAAGGACTAAGGTGAAGGGGAAGGGATCTTGAGGTGAATGTTCCTTTTTCGGCATTTGTGTTGCGCCTTTTATGCGTATGGGACTTTTGCATTCCGATTCTGAAGGACTAAGGTGAAGGGATCTTGCAGGAATGTTCCTTTTTCAGGCATTTGTGTTGCAGCTTCATGCAGATGTGGGCTTTTGCATTCCGATTCTGAAGGACTAAGGTGAAGGGATCTTGCAGGAATGTGCCTTTTCAGGCATTTGTGTTGCAACAGTTGCGAGTGTTGGCATTATCTTCCGATTCCGAAGAACAGTGGGTGAAGGAGTCATGATGGAATTTGCCTTTCAGAGACATTTGCATACAGTTGAGTTGATTGAAGCAGATACTTTTGGAGACCAAAAGTTTTCGTTTCGGGGAGGTTTGATCCAGGAGGATCTCCACCAACAAAGAAGTTTACTTATGCACCATGAAGACACTTTATGATGGGTGACAAAGTAATGAGTGAATTAATTCATTATTTCATTTAAAAATTATGAAGTGGATAATGTTCTATGTGAGTGGAAAATGACTCACCAAAATATTCACTTATTTTCCATTTGAGAAATTAGTTTTATGTGAGAATTGACCTCACAACTAATTTGCTATTTCTCATTGAGAGGTTGAGCTTTCTTGGCATGGTTAAGATCCTTGAAGTTGGGTTTGCCATTTTTGCCTTGAGTAAGTTTTAAAGTCCTAGAATCATGGAGTTTGTCTTTCCTTAAAATGTCTTGAGATCCTACTATTGTGGATTGGGGAGTTATGGGGAAAAACTATATAAACTCATGATGTGAGCCTTTGAAAAGAGAGAGGAAAAAGGATAGGAAACTTAGCCTTTGAAAGCCATAGTGCTTGGCTAATGCTCAGCCATGGAACTGGAATGTATGAAAGCTTAATTTGAAGATGAAATAATAAAGGATTTGCCTTCCAATTGAAGCAGGTCCGGAGATGTAACCCCAGTGAGTTGGAGGGGTCAACTCCGTTACCAATTTGGTTGTCTTTCGCTTATGTGTTATGTGCTTCCTGATTATGTTTAATTCATGTTAATATGTGTATGCTCTAACATGCTCATTTGAACCTGTATAAGCCATAGTTGTTTTAAAAGATCTTAGTACCGTACACGTGATGGTTGGGTAGTACTCGACCCGTGATCGGATCACTCGCAGAAGGGTCACCTATTCCCAACTCTCTCAAATAATCTAGACTAAACCTCTTGATACATTCTCAAAGGAGCTTTTATTCGTTCTTTGAACCTTCATAGTCTTACCTTACAAAGTGGTTTTGCAGGGGTTTTGGGACATAGCTTGTATACAAGCCGAATACTTCTAAATTTGAATATCTTTTAAAACATTATACTTCATTGCTTTCATTTGCTATCTAAGAGCTTGAAGATGACTAAGAAAAGAGGAGAGTTTACTCGAACTCTTTGGCTTAGCCCTTTGTAAATTGTTGTGCAATATTTTGTAATTTTATCTATCTAATATTTGATTGGTTTTGTAGCCCTCTTTCCGAATTTTTTCTTGTGACAGCTTGAGTGGACAACTACAGGAAATTACTAACAAGTTGTTGCAGGACCTTGGGTTACGAATTTCAAATGAGGAGGATAACTCTCTCTTCTTTGGTTGTGGGAATTGAAGGGGCTTAGCTTCTCTTCTCCTTTTGTAAAGTTTGAATTCTTTTGAGTTTTTTTTTTTAAATTCTCACCGAGGAAAAGTCTATGGTCTCAATATTTGTAAAGACTTTCCTTGGTTTAGAAAAGGCCTCATGGTCATTTCATTCTTGTAAAATTAATAAAATTTCTGTTTTTGTTGTGGGAGCGTGGGTTTTACCCATTGGCATCCCTATCTCTCCATTTCAAAGGAGAGAATTTGTAAATGGATTGACTTAGTGGTTTTGACATTTCCGTTTTCTTTCACATCACATATGCATGCTCTAATTGGGAAGTAACACAAATCGCATAGTCCTTTAATTTCCTAATTTGCAATCTCATTTGCCATCACTTACTTATGTTTTGTGATCTATTTCTCATTTGGATAAGTTTCACAATATACTACAAGTAAAGAAGCATAGCACTTTCAATTTATGGAAACTTGAGTTATTGTTCTAACTATGAAGCATATTTAATTGAATCATCTCCATCTTTTACATAGCACTTGCAAACTCACTTTCATATCATTTAGGAATTTCACTTTTCATACCAGACTTGCATCTCTAAAATTTACCTCCAACTTAAGTTGGTTGAATAGACGTTTGAGGGACCCTCTACCTCTATGGACTCTTCACTCTGAGATCCAAACATTTGGGCGAGGGTGAGGTCTGAGGATTAGAGTTCAATTGTAACTTTTCTTAAGAACTAATTAATAAAATAAACCAAGAGCACTATCTCATCACATTTACTTGCAAAGTTCCCAATTTTTTTGCTATCTTGACGGTTTAAAGATTCACATGAAAATATTATCTCAAGAAGCACTTTGCATGCAAGCATTTTAATTCCTTAAATTTTGCAACAAGTTTAATACTATGGTACTTGGAAATTTTCTTACTTTTGCAACTTCATTGCATGTTGTCATTTTAATGATAATTATGCTTATGGATGATTGATATATCTCGTTTCATTGGAAAATACCCTTATTTGGTGTTGCAAATTTAATTGCATGTTGTGATATTGGTCTAACATTTGAGTTTTTCTATCATCTCATTTACATTCTCCAAAAGTAGAACACTAAATTTTTCCTTGTGAGCAAGATAGTTTCTCATGCTTTGATTCGTAAATCTATTTATCTTGAGAGTATTTCTGATATCTTGTGCTAACAGTCTTTTGTTTCCATTTCAGGATTACTGTGTTCTCATCTCTTTGAGCATTTCTTTTAATTTTGAGCACGTTATTTGTAAAGGAATTCGTTAAATGGTTTGTCATTATTTCAAAGTTTCTCATAAATGTTTATGAATCTTCAAAATTAATCCAATCTCACCCTAATATTCTCCTAGAAAACTCACATATTTAACTTAGTTTTTCTTTAGGGACCACCCCCCATAGCTAACCTAGGAGATAGCTTAAACAGAGAGAGTCGGGAATAGGTGACAACCCCTTCTCTGAGTTCCTTGCCACCAACCACACCTTGTGGGGCTAAAGGCTTTTCCCGCTAATTATAGGTAGGTATAGGTGGCAAGCGATAACACAACCCAACTTCGTTATATTAACAACATATAATACAATAGTCTAAGGCTCCCATATCAGGGATAATGGCCCTCATACATCCACTAGTACAAGATAAAAACAAGATACTCTAACCATCTGGCTGTAGTGCAATCTCTCAGCCCTCTTGGTCATACCATGTACCAACCCGGTCCTTCAGCTCCCGATTTGCAGCTCCTACCTCTATCAATGCTCCAAGTCCATCTGGCCATTGAATCTCGACTATCCAATCTGCTCTCTAGTTGTGCCACAGTCCATCAAGGTGTTAACACATCGAGACTCCTGTCAAGTTATTCACAACTCCACTTGTGAATAATGTTGAAAAGTGTAACTAGGTCGGTCTTCATGTTGACTATGTATTTGTGTAAAGAAGAAGACAAAGATAATAAAATGTAATTTAGTGTCATGTGTGTATGAAGAATTTGGTCTAGTATATGCTCCAATATCTTGTCAAAGAAATCATGGAAGGATGATTTATTTAGCTCTCAATACACGTTGAAAGATAAGCTACAATACTGGGTCATAGTCGGCCTAAAGCAAAATATTGAAGTCGGCCTTCATCAACAAAATAAGTCGGTTTTCATCTAAAGGTATGGTCGGCCTTAAGGTAGAGAATCTGTCTCTATAAATACTATTGTTCTGCGGGCCATTTGAAGAGACAAGCTTCAGTCATCTCTGAAGTTCAAATGCAGATTACTCTGATAATTGCAGATATATCTGAAACAAAATTATAGGAAGAGTCTGCAGATATATATTACAAGCAAGAAATTCGGACATTTTCCTAAAATACAGTGCGGATAAGTGATAACATATCATGTAGACAAGCCAAGTGGACAACACACAAATTGAATGCAGTTTCCTCTATAAATTGCGGATAAGTCCAAGCCACCATTGCAGGAAGTATATTACGGATCTATCACAGTAGAGACATCGGACCTATATACTAAGTTAAGTGCGGATACTAAAATAGAGACAACATATATATAAGATAGTGCGATATCACAACAGAGGCATAGTAAATATATATACAAATATAGTATGGAACTTACAGCAAGTGCAGACAAACAAAAGAAGAAAAGAAATGGGGATTCTATCTATGAATGTAGAATTGAAGGAAGAAGACAATCTGCGGATGGTCAATAACAGTTTGTAATAGCAAGTGGTTGATACACATATTTAAAGAACTGTGAGCCTAATATTTGTGTTTTGATAATTGACTTGATGAAAGATTGACTTAACTGAAAGAAGAGAAGACATAAGTACCTCAAGTATGTTCACAAGTAATTATCTAGAAGATAAGGATAAGGATAATTTTATTAATGTGCAACGAATGACCACAAAAAGGTCAACGGGACTGCCAGTTACAATGATTACAACATGCCTAGCTGGTGGACCAAACGGTCTCTTTCCTTTATAAAAGAAGGAAATACAAACTATAAAGAGTGCAAATGCAAAGTAAAGGCTAGATGACTAAAGAATCTTGACAATGAGCTGCAATGAAGAAGTCCTGGAGGAGAAAGAGGAGCCTCCCGAAGGAGTGGAGACTCCTACTCCTAGCATCCGAGGCCGATAGAAGAGGATTGAAGGAAACTTGTCAATGTATGTTGACCCAAGGAGGAACTGGACGGTTTCTGCTGTCGTTTAGAGGATTTGGGGCGTCTCCTGGGGGAGGGTCACTGATGGGGTCCAGTGGGACAAGACCCCCAGATCCACATTGATCTGGAATCATGGTCTACAGATCGATCGGTGGTTCTCTTGGTGCCCCGCGATGTAGGGAGCACCCTGAAGAAAGTTGTGATCCTCTCTGTGGTGTCCGAAACGGTGGGAGGTTGGAGAAGAAGCGAACGATGGAGAAGAAGAAGAGAATTTGTATTAACCTACAGCCTTTCAAATTCTCAACATGGTGTCAGAGCTTTGGTTTCAAGAAAGGGCTATTATTGATACTTCAGTTCGGATGCATGGGTTAAACAAGCTTGGACTCCTCTGAAGTTTCGGGAGGAATTACAGTGAGATATATCTCTGAGATTTCAGATGGATTCAACAGAGATAAGGTGTGGATCTACCAAAATAATCCTCCTTGTCATATCTCTGTAATTTTTGGTGAAACAACAAGAATTTCGGATCACAGTGATCATAGTACAAACTAGTCAGAGAAGATTTTTCGGATGGTTAATTATAGTGCTGCAGGTCGGATGGAGCCACAGAATCTCCTTGGCATACCTCTGAGGTTTTTGTGATAATATTAGTGAGATAAATTCGGACCTCCACAAAGAGGCATCACAAAAATGTGAATGGATGATCTCAGTTAGACTTTTGGTCTATATCACAGTTTGGCTAAGGTCTCAGTACTGTGCAAATAAGGTGATGCTCAGTGTCAAGTGTTGTCACAGTAAATGACCTCAATGATTCTAGATATAGTGCTTGATGGTGCAGTCATATTATGATGATCAGTGATGATCATGATGCAGCTCGGTGCTAGTGACAATATGAAGATATGATGTGCATTCTGAAATTTTTGGGGATATAATATAGTTCAGAGGGTAATCACATATCACAGAGACATTCTTGGCATGACTAAATATACAAGACTCTGGTCATTAGTACTACTACAGTAATAGAACTATGATAATATCATAATTCGGTATGGATGATTCAATACTACCACAAAAAAAGTTTGCAAGTACAAATAAGTCAAATGCACTTACAATACTGATTCAATTCTATATGATTCGGTGTTTCCTCCAATAAAGATAATTGTTATATATTGTTGAACTCAATGGCATGACCTCAACTTACCAGTAGTGGTCACAACCTTGGAAGAATACAGTCTGAAAGTTTAGCTACACAAATGAATGACATATGATCTCAAGTCTAGAACAACCCAAGAAGAAGATCATTCAAGGAAGAACAAGGTGAAGATCTCCTCTTCACTTTCCAAGTAAGTATCTTTAATTTTAATTTTGGTTAAATGACTTAGATTTTCAAGGATATACATAAGGTGGTTGTATTACTGAAGATCCTTGCATGAAACAAGGAGGATAGTCATGGTCCTCATAGATAACTGAAGTCATAGATATGGGTCTTCTTTGAATTCTTGTAAAGGAACTGTTAAGGTTCTCTCACATGAACAATATTGGAGACACAAAAGAAGCTGAAAGAAGAATTATGAACAGTACAAGAAATTTCATGTCACTAGAATGGATGGAAAGAGTGAGTAAGATATCATTAAGAGTAGTCGCTCTCGTAATAAGCCTCTTTATAGCTCCTAGATTCTACTTAAGAATTGATGCGACGTGACATCATGGAAGTATAAGAAACAAGAACTCATATGATCATGAGGGTAACAAAATCATGGGATAAGTAAGTCACCTCACTCATCAACCTAGGGTTTCTATGGAAGAAGACAAATTGAAGGCAATAGTTTTGCAGAACTCAAACATTTGTAGAAAAGGAAGAACCTGATTCAAAGAAAATCTAAGAAATAAGAAGTAAGGGATCTACAATACGATTGAGATCATCTTCTTCTTTAAGTGATTTCTATTGGTTATATGATAGGAAGCAGTGTAACATCCTGATGAAAGCATGGTAGGAGCTCCTGGTGAATCAGCTTCGGGATAACCTCTCTGATAACATCACTAATGGAAAGTAGTCATCAAGAGCAAGGATCATCATGGAAACAGATTTCTGGGATATTGATGAAGCATGAAAAGAGAATGAAGCTCTTCATTCTTGATAAATTGCTACCGGATGACTCAATAAATAAAAAAAGGTATGAGGTATGTATATATTTATATGCTAACATTGGATGTTGTGAAGTAATGTCATATGGTTGCAGGTAATTAACTTATGTATTTAGAAGTATGATCTATGGAGGAGTATCTCTCAGTGCACGGACAGATGAAATCAACATAATATGTCCTCATGAAATATGAGGTGGTTGTATATGAACAAGAAACAAGAAAGGTTATAAGTTTCTTGGAATAAAAAATGTGCAGAGAGGAAGAGATCATGAAATGCAACCATGTCAAGAGGAAGTTACCATCCAGAAGCCAGAAAGATGTGACTAAGAAATCTCCTGGAAAGATATGTAGACTCTGACAGAAGTCTGGTAAAGAAGAAGACATTTGGAAAAAAGCATATCATTAGGAGATGTGTCAATCTGTATGAAGGATGCTGATGCCTACAAGAAGATGTCATGGTGAAAGATCGTCACTAAGGTAACTTTTGTTCTTAAAAGGTTCATATGAATATGTTTATCTGGAAGAATTTGTGCAGGGCTATTAATCATGAGAAAGGATGTATGATCCTTGGAGTTGATTCGAAGGAAAGCAGCATGGCATAACATAAACCAGATACGGAAATCTGATGAATCACTTTCTGATAGTTGACAAGACTTAGGATGAAAGTGATGGATGATCTGTGCGCTATGAAGCTAAAAGTTGGAGATTTCTCAATATCGAAATCCATGACATCGAGGACAAGAATTCTTCATGAGCAGCTGGGTGTCTCACCATTTCTGCTGGAGGTCCCTGGTTAAGAGGGAGCCTGATGATAAGTTTCTTACTTGGAAGAAACTTGGTAATTCCTAAGAATGAGCTTAGGTACATTCCTTGTATATGAATGAGTACATTCCCTTGTGGAATAAGGTCCTCCCTGGTTGAGAGGGAGAGATAGACACATCATTATGGTCTTGGGAAGACAGAATGGAGGATCATATGGCATTCAATACTCTTTGAGAATGTGTTAGGGAATTCAAGATAAGAGTAGTCGGGGACCAATATTCTTTGAGGGCTAGCTACCCAAGAGAAGAATAGTCCAAGAAGGTCATATTTTAGGAACACCCGAGTGGAGTATGTACCTTGGAGAGACAATGATGAAGGTGTCTATAAGTCACGTGTCTCGCCAGCATTGCAACCCATTGTCCCATTGAGATATGGGGTTGTTATTCAAGGCCTTGCACTAGGACAATGCTGGTTGATATGATGCTATACAGATGCGATTACCAATCTGACTCTTCTTATGAGATTCTTCAGTTTGAAAGTGACCATATACCTATATGAATACCTCCCTAGTTAAGAGGGAGTGTTGAAAAGTGTAACTAGGTCGGTCTTCATGTTGACTATGTATTTGTGTAAAGAAGAAGACAAATATAATAAGATGTAATTTAGTGTCATGTGTGTTTGAAGAATTTGGTCTAGTATATGCTCCAACACCTTGTCAAAGAAATCATGGAAGGATGATTTATTCGGCTCTCAATACACGTTGAAAGATAAACTACAATACTGGGTTATAGTCAGCCTAAAGCACAATATTGAAGTCGGCCTTCATCAACAAGATAATTCGATTTTCATCTAAAGGTATGGGCGGCCTCAAGGCAGAGAATCTATCTCTACAAATACTATTGTTCTGCAGACCATTAGAAGAGACAAGCTTCAGTCATCTCTGAAGTTCAAATGTGGATTACTCTGATAATTGCGGATATATCTGCAACAAAATTATAGGAAGAGTCTGTGGATATATATTACAAGCAAGCAATTCAGACATTTTCCTAAAAGACAGTGTGGATAAGTGATAACATATCATGCCGACAAGACAAGTGGACAACACACAAATTGAATGCGGTTTCCTCTATAAATTGCGGATAAGTCTGAGCCACCATTGCAGGAACTAAATTACGGATCTATCACAGTAGAGACAACGAACCTATATACTATGTTAAGTGCGAATACTACAACAGAGACAACATATATAGAAGATAGTGTGATATCAAAGCAGAGGCAAAGTAACTATATATACAAAGATAGTATGGAACTTACAGCAAGTGTAGACAAACAAAAGAAGAACAGAAATGCAGATTCTATCTATGAATGCGGAATTGAAGGAAGAAGACAATCTGTGGATGGTCAATAACAATTTGTAATAACAAGTGGTTGATACACATAGTTAAAGAATTGTGAGGCTAATCTTTGTGTTTTTGTGTTTTGATAATTGACTTGATGAAAGATTGACTTAAATAAAAGAAGAGAAGACATAAGTACCTCAAGTACGTTCACAAGTAATTATCTAGAAGAGAATTTGTATTAACCTACAGCCTTTCAAATTCTCAACAAACAACTCTCAATTTGCCCACTGCTACTCCTCAACTACTCAAGGACTTCAAGCCACTATGGTCTTCTCGTGCTGCAACGATGAAGACCAACATAGGGCACGAAGGTCTTCCACCTATCAGTGAAAGATGTCCATCTCCCACAATGAACACGAGATAGGAGGACTGCCCATCATCTGTTGTAGAAGTCCTTCTCCACACACAAGTCTCAGGCTCCATGATCCTGCTCCTGGTTGGCCAAACCCTTGGGCTCCACAACTGCTAGGCTTGTAGTCACCTTTTTCCATCAAGGTGCTAGACTTTGTATCCAACATGGACACTATCACGCTGTCCTCAAGCAGACCATAAGTGCCTAATCTCTTCCACACTTGGTCCTCTCTCATGTTGCCCTCCAACAATCCACAAGAGACCAAGTCCACGCTATAGAATTTGCACCTAGTTAGGGAATCCCCACACTTGGGAGGTCGTTACACATGGTTGACCACAAACCTCATCAAACTGCCCTTTTCCCTACAATAGAGGAGCTATTGCGCAAATCTAGGCACCTCAATGTGTCCTCGCCTAGGACACCATCAAACCATCACACAAGGTTCCATATGCAACATACCTTGCTGTTGTCCTCTTGCCTTCCAATCTAATGTGCCTGTTGTCACCTTGGTTGCTTGGTAGGCCTCCCAAAAATCCATGTGGGCTCCTGCAAACAACTCCTAAGGCCTCCTCAAGCTTCCCATCAAACTGATCCACACAATATCTATCACTTTGACCCAATACTTGACAAAATTTTGCTCCAAATTTGTTGCCCAATCACTGTCGCAATTATCACTGGTTTAGGGCATCTAACCATGTGATATGCCCCCTCCTCATTAACTTCCACATGCTTCCCTATCACAATTTAAAACTGATCCACAAGTTAGGATCCAACATCTACAAGAATGCACTGAAATACATACCTTAAGCTCATTGTTTTGAGGTCTCCTTCACTGCTGCAATCTAGGCCTGGTTAGGGCATCACATAGTCCATTCTTATAGCCTCCAATTCTGCCCAGAATTTCTCTAGATGAAAGTGGATGCCCTTTGGAAGTACCCTCCTCCTCAATGCTGTTGTCTTGGGCATGAACCAACCCTAACACTGCCCTATGCAACTCTGTTTAGGTTGGTTTAGGCTTGCGGCCTTCCCACAACAACCATCTAGAGATGCAACTATCTCTTCCAAGGGTCTAAACACCCTAAAATACCCCAAAAACATACAAAAATTCTCTCCTCTACCTCAACCTTCTAGCACAACAAATCGGCCTTCATAACAGTCACCAAGAGTGCCCTAAACTGCCCTCTTCTCCACACTGTCAACCGTCTTGTGCCTGTGGCCCAAAACATAAGTTTGCTTCTCCTCCATGAGCTATCTTCTTGTGATGTGTTGCACACAATGGATTCCTAAAAAAAAAGTGCTCACCCTCCTTTTATAGACATAATGAGGGGCTTCAACGAATTATGAAGACACGCACCTATTGGAGTTATTTACATCAAGCCAACATGAATTGACAACCAATAATTAACTTTTCAACTTCAAAAATTAATTTCTCTCTAATACCAACTCAAAATCAGATGATTCTCATTGCATTGGAATCATCTTGTTGAGGACTATCATCCTCATCCATCACATGTCAAAAATTCATCACGATTTTGGCCCAAATCACGTTGGGTGAAAAACCCCCAAGCTTGGATCTCAAGCTCACAAGCCCATTTGTGGTGCTTTGACCTCCAACCCTTGAACACTAGGGCTTGGAGTACCTCCCAAGCTACACGAAAATCAACACTTATAACAAGTAAATTTGTTCCCTATGTTCAAGTTGTTCTCCACCATTTGCATTTTGCAATCACAATCTTCCCAAATAACCAAAGTGATCAAGCAACAAAGGTTGGGCATTTTTCAAAAGGTTTATCAAAATGTGGTGAGGGTTTTATGGTGATGGATTTATAGCCACCATATCTCCTAATAATATTTGTCCAAATTTCTATTATGACCCTAATTTTAAAATTATGCTACAATTTTGCATTTATTGGCGCTAATTTGGTTACTTGTCAAAAGGTATATGCTCGAGGGCTAGGATGCCCCTCCAATAAATTTATCACACTCCTCCATAAGTGGATCTCATAGATAAGTGGGCAAGCAATGGTCAAATATTTTTTATGACAACTCCTCAAAGGGTGACCTAAACACGTGCCAATAAGATGTGGGGCATTCCTCAAATGATGCTAACCAATCCCATATGTAGTGGATTTACATAGATAGAACTGTAAATCAGGCAATGATTCTAGTCTATATCATGGCATACCATAATATGCTTACAATCCTTCAATATGAACAAGGGTGTTTACCTCATGAATATAAAACCATGCTAGAGCATATTCAATCACCCCAAGAACAATTTCAATTCAAGTAATAGCCGGGGGAGAATGCTAGAGTGTTTTACACCATCATGAAGCTATTGAAATGATTCTGTGAAAATGATGTTGGTTTAGGCCAAAAATTCAAGGGGGTTTAATCAAGTGAGTCATACAACAACATGTATTATTAACCACCTAATGATCATTGGGGATTCACAACTAAGTTGGCTAGTATGAAAGGAAAACAATCATGATCAAGGCAACCCAAACATCAACATCATCAAGCCATCTATGCTTACTTCATCAATAACCTCATCAACTGCAATCACGACTCTAGGGACATCTAAAGGTCAACCTGTAAACCTCCCTTTGTGATGGAAATGACAACAGTGGTGAAAATATTCACAAGTGTAGGCCTCCTATAACATGAGAGGTGACAAGCCTCCTATAACATGAGAGGTAACAAGCCAGAGAGCCAAAATTCTCCAAGTGCAGCCTGCTTGGGTGCAGTCTTCTACTGGATTAATTCTCAAGCCATATGATGGGTAACATGGTCCACCAATCATGTATTTATTTATTGGTTGGGGATGCCCACCAGCCTGGGAGGATATGATGTCATTTCCCTACCAAATATGTGATATGTGCACCCACACATGGGGACAACTACCCTGACAATTGCTCATACATACATCAGAAATGACATGTGAGAATTTTTGTAAGAGTCTAAGACTCAAGTATCCATACATGACTGTGTTAGATGAAATGCTTTTATGATTTTATGTGTTCTATTTCTGTCAATGATAAATGATATAGTCCATTCTCATGTATGCATGAGAATTTTTTTGTCCTTGTCTCTTTTATCTTAGATGGGACCTAGTTTCATTAAGGATGTGTCCCACCCCTAAGGGATGTATCCAATGATGGATCAATCAATGGATCTATGTTCATTGTCAGCCCACCCTGAATGGATCCCACCATCATCATATGCAAAATGAAAGTGGGTTGGCTTAGACTTTAGTGTTTCCTTTTCCATGAGGTACAAGGAAAATATTGGGGACATCTATTTTTCCTTTGGGATGTTACCCACATCCCAGAAAATTGGTGATGTCAATGCTCCTGAAGGTGGGTACATGTCCCTCAACTGTCTTAGGAATGTCTAGTTCCCAGATGTCAAAACTAGTTCCTCTTAAGTGCGCTTGATGAAAAGTGAAAAAAAAATCTAGCATTTCCTTGGGTGCACTAGCACGGGATACAGAGGAAGGAAAGCAAGCAGTGGTGTTACTATTAGAGCTGTTAGTAAATAAAAAATATTGGCAACAAAATATAGAGTTCAAGACTGTATTCTTCTACTAGTCACCATGCTTAATAATGAAGACCCATTATCTAGAGTCACCTTGCTTAATATTAAAAACCCCATGCCATGGAGGATGGTTGGGAATCTCACAATACTTTTTTTAGATGACAATCAAAATATTGTCCAAATTGCAGAAGCTAATCATTTCAAGTCACTTTTGTAATATTTGTTTTAAGGAAATATATGTTCTTTATGAAACAATTCTTAAAAACCTTCGACAAAGTCTTAGTTTATTGCAGCATTTTGTTATCTCCTAGGTATATAGGAGTTGGTACTTAAGGCTTAAGCACACTTACTACTTTGGTGAGATATTTGTTAAGCAAGTTTTCTTGCCACATTATCATTTATATTGAAATGTTGGAAGCTGTTGTATTTTACTTTATCCCAACAGAGTTGCCTAAATTCCTTAAGCTTATCCAAAAAATATTTTAGCACTCTACATGCTAATGGAAAATAAAGTCATTTGCTTAGTATTTGATTCCTTTGTCCTTCTCATTTGTGTGAATACAATTTTTTCGGTTTCTTATGATTAATCATTAACCTATAAATCTAACAAATTTGTATATGTCCATTACTTCAATAGATTTGACAGTCGTAGATGGTATTGGTTGCATATTTTTTAGTTGTCATTTATCATTTGTCTCATTTGATTGTACATCTTTTGTAGGTTGTTGGCGATGTTTTTCTTGTAATAACTTTTTTGGACATTTTTTCCAGCTGGTGCACTTTTTGGAGGTTTCTCTGACATAGGAGCCAACTTAGAGGCACCAAAAGTTTCAGCATTTTGGGTAGTAGTTCTAGTAGATTCTGAGGGAATTTAACCAGAAAAACATGTTTGTTAGCTATTAGGACGAGGCCATCACCAAAACCTCATCAAATGCAATCACGACTCTAGGGCCAGCTAAAGGTCAACCTGTAAACCTCCCTTTGTGATGGAAATGACAATAGTAGTGAAATATTCACTAGTGTAGGCCTCATATAACATGAGAGGTAACAAGCTAGAAAGCCAAAATTCTCCAAATGCAACCTGCTTGGGTGAGGTCTTCAACTGGATTAACTCTCATGCCATATGATGGGTAACATGGCCCACCAATCATGCATTTATTTATTTGTTGGGGATGCCCACCAGCCTAGGAGGATATGTTGTGATTCCCCTACCAAATATGTGAGATGTGCACCCACACATGGGTACACCTACCCTAAAAATTACTAATACATACATCCGAAATGACATGTGACAATTTCTGTAAGAGTCGAAGATTCAAGTCTTCATACATAACTATGTTAGATGAAATACTTTTATGATTTTATGTGTTTTATTTATGTCAATGATAAATGATATAGTCCATTCTCATATACGCATGAGAATTTTTTTATCCTTTTCCCTTTTATCTTGGATGGGACCTAGTTGCATTAAGGATGTGTCCCACCCCTAATGGATGCATGCACTGATGGATCAATCAGTGGATCTATCCTCATTGTCAGCCCACCCTGAATGGATCCGACCACCATCATATGCAAAATGAAATTGGGTTGGCTTAGACTTTAGTGTTTCCATGTCCATGGGGTACAAGGAAACTATTGGGGACATCTCTTTTTCTGTTGGGATGTTACCCACATCCCAAAAAATTGGTGATGTAAATACTCCTGAAGATGGACAGATTTCCCTCAACTGTCTTAGGAATGTCTAGTTGCCACCTGTCAAAACTAGTTCCTCTTAAGTACTCCTGATGAAAAGTGAAAACAAATCTAGCATTCCCTTGGGTTCACTATCATGGGATACAGAGGAAGGAAAGCAAGCAGTGGTGTTACTATTAGAGCTTTCAGTAAATAAAAAATATTGGAAACAAAATATAGAGTTCAAGATTGAATTCTTCTTACTAGTCACCATGCTTAATAATGAAGACCCATTATCTAGAGTCACCTTGCTTAATAGTAAAGACCCCTAATTTATTAGATGAAAACAAAAAATATTGTCCAAATTGCAGAAGCTAATAATTTCAAGTCACTTTCCTAATATTTTTCTGAAGGCAATATATGTTCTTTCTGAAGCAATTCTTAAAAACCTTCAACAAAGTCTCATGTTATTGCAACATTTTGTGATCTCCTATGTATATAGGAGTTGTTACTTGAGCACACTTACTACTTTGGTGAGCTATTTGTTAAGCAAGTTTTCTTACCACATTATCATTTATATTGAAATGCTCGAAGCCGTTGTATTTTAGTTTACCCAATGGAGTTGCCTAAACTCCTTAAGCTTATCCAACAAATATTTTAGCACTCTACATGCTATTGGAAAGTGAAGTCATTTTCTTAACAGTTGATTCCTTTGTCCTTCTCATTTGTGTGAATACAATTTGTTCGATTTCTTATGATTAATCATTAGCAATGTCATTAAATATGTATTAAGCAAGTTTTCTTACCACATTATCATTTATATTGAAATGCTCGAAGCCGTTGTATTTTAGTTTACCCAATGGAGTTGCCTAAACTCCTTAAGC
This sequence comes from Pinus albicaulis, assembly GCA_034641835.2. Taxonomy (NCBI): domain Eukaryota; kingdom Viridiplantae; phylum Streptophyta; class Pinopsida; order Pinales; family Pinaceae; genus Pinus; species Pinus albicaulis. The sequence continues at coordinate 1,163,077,591 of CM076578.1, read as the reverse complement.
TTATCCAACAAATATTTTAGCACTCTACATGCTATTGGAAAGTGAAGTCATTTTCTTAACAGTTGATTCCTTTGTCCTTCTCATTTGTGTGAATACAATTTGTTCGATTTCTTATGATTAATCATTAATGTATAAATCTAACAAATCTGTATATGCCCATTACTTATATAGTTCCGACAGTAGTAGATAATATTGGTTGTGTATTGTTTAGTTGTCTTTTATAATTCGTCTCATTTGATTGTATGTATTTCGTAGGTTGTTGGCCATGTTTTGCTTGTAATAATATGGTTTTGGAAATTTTGTCTGTTGGTGCACTTTCTGGAGGTTTCTCTAACATAGGAACCAATTTAGAGGCGCCAAAAGTTGCAACATTTTGGGTAGCAGTTTTGGTAGATTGTGAGAGAATTGAACCATATCAACATGCTTGTTGGATATTGGGATGAGGCCTTGCAGATTAATGTGGGGGTTTTTCCCTGAGATATCATTTGCCTCATTTGATTGTACATATTTTGTAGGTTGTGGGCCATGTTTTTCTTGTAATAATACGTTTTTAGACATTTTTTCTGCTAGTGAAATTTCTAGAGGTTTCTCTGACACAGGAACCAACTTAGAGGCACCAAAAGTTGCAGCATTTTGGGTAGCAGTTCTGGTAGATTGTGAAGGAATTGAACCAGACAAACCTGCTTGTTGGCTATTGGGATGAGGCCCTGCAGACTAATGCATGGGTTTTTCCTTGAGATATTAGGAATGGTGTTGGTTGCATATTGATTAGTAATTTAGTTGTATTTTACCATATGATGGAATTATGAATGCTATTGGTTTATGTTTCATGTGGAATTATTAATTTTATAGTTCATAATTAATCATGTATGTTTATAAGTTACTTGGAATTGAATTTCCTTCACTTTGTGAATTTGACATTTTCATTGTTTTAGACTTTTACATAGTTAATTTGTAATAATAATTTCTGTTTCTTTAAAAAAAATTTCCAGCCCCCATTCCGTTGTCCATTGTTAAATTCTGGGTTACCTTCTAGCCATCACCAAAACCCCTTCCCTTTTCCACCTACCCCTAAAACTTGGTGTAACACTGGTCAAGACAATTCTTCTCAGCAAGCTCTACTTTATGTTTTGTTTTGTGATTGGACTTGCAGGCAACATATTGTGCTTGAAGCTGTGAACATACAATAATTTTGTATCTTTTTGAAAACACCATTTGGTAGAAGTATAGACATATTACCATGTCCCTATAATATATCTTGGTTACATTCACACTTCACCTCAATAATTGTTCCTCCTTGCATTCAATTTTTCATTTCAGAAAACTAATCCCTACTGTGTTAAAGGATCTTTTGTACATTTATAGCATGTAATTCTATTTATTGTCAATTTAAATTGTCATTATTAGTGTATTTTGGCTTCTTTTATGAAAATCCATGAGATTCTCAACCAAAACATATAACTTACTGTAAAATCTTAGAGTTTAGTTCTGAGACATTTTTGAATGGAAATCCAATTCCTATTTCCAAAGATACCCTCAAAGATGAATTCTACAACCATACTTGGCCATTTACTGACACTAGTTCTGCTGATCATATGGAGACAAGAATGGAAATATCTCTAAGCTCATGAAGACATATCCCCATTCGACCTTGTGGGATCATATTATGTGTTGTAGGTGAAAGATGGCACAAGACAGCCATTCACTTTTGCCTATTCAACATAACTTGCAAACCTTTCCCTAGCTTTGGGAATATCCAAGGCCAAGTCATGAAGCTACCCTTGTGAAGCCTTTAATCATCATCTGCTTTATTGCAATAAAACCTTCACTTGAACTTTCCAGCAGTAAATTCAACAACATATCTTTTTTTTTCTCCACTTCCATAACCAAAGCTTTTTTCACAACCTTGTGGTGGGAGAAAGTTTTTTTTTCTTCCTTTTGTTAGTATTGCTTTAATGTTGTTTAGTATGTGGCCCCAGTAATGATTGTGTGCTTCAACATTCACAGCAGATCGGATTTGTCCTTTGGGTTATTGTGTGTGACAGAGATGACTTCAGGACCGTAGTGCAACACCAGTTAAGTTTCTGTAAGGCACTTTACTCTTGTAGAGTAAGATAGAGGCATGAATATGAGATCTGTGTAGGCTGTGCTATGTTCAGATTTTCCTATACTTGGAATTTCTTTTGTGTTTTGTTGTTTTGTTTTCCAATATTAATATAAGTGCTACTCCAGAAATAGATAGGGTGCAGTCTCCAAGCTCGTGGGTTCTCTGTCCTAGGAGTCACTTCATGCAATGAGGGTGCACTTTTCTAGGTAGTTTAGGGTTTGTCTATTTTTAGCCTGGGCGTATTACTAGTGTGTTCTATTTTTGTGACCTGTATTTTCTTCTTCTATAAAAGAAGGGTAGGTGTGTTAGTGTGGTAGTTCATTCCAGTTTTGAGCTATTGTTGTTTAGTTTTCTTTCATCATTTTCACCCTTGCTCCTTTCAAGAAGGTGACCTCCTTCTGGTTTATGATAAGGCCCACAATACCCTTGGTCGTTGGAATTTTTAGTCCTTATGGCAGGGCCCCTACGTTATTGAACATTGTTTGGGAAAGGAGGCATTTCTGCTTGTTGGTCTTGATGGTGATATTCTCAAGAACCCACGCAATGGGCTTGAATTTCACTTTAATAAATTCTATTCTTAGTGTTGTATCTTTTCTTTTGCTATGGTACTATTGCTATTGTTCAGCTAGAAAAAGTAGGTTGTTGTTAGAATATGTGAATAGAAAACCCACTCTATACCATCTGCTAAGGAAGGTCCATATGCTGTGGTCCCTTCTTTTCCAGTTGTTCGAATACAGATGCAGAATTGAGGGTCATGCTATTCATATTTCCAGCAATATGTGTTTGCATATTAGCATACTCAGATTTGTTGTTTTGATTAGTGTAATGTCCCAAGGGGATTTTACCCTTAAGGTTATAAATTCAAAAATTAATTCCATCAATTTTGTAGTCAAGGATGATGTATACATACTGTAATGCAGTCCAATAATAAATTTCACCATGTATCAATTATTCACAACAGCCTCCACTTTAATAATTATACCTAAGGTTACTGCACCAGTAGGCTTGGTGTATACATAGTAACAATCCTCTGAATACACGGATAATGTAAAAAAACCAATTTGTCCCAATATTATATTTTAAAACATGTCTTGCAAACTAAAAAATATTCAACCAAGACCTGTTCCAATGGTGCCCTACTGGGCTGGCTTGTTGCAGAAAATACCACGATTCCAGTCATTGGTGTGGTTATCAATTAAACCCTCGCTGAACCCTGGTTTCCTCTTGTTGTATCTAGAATGGTCCTATTACCCAACCGAGCTTCAGAAGGTGGGCTTCAGAGGGAGACTCTTCAACAATTGTAATATCCTCATGTGATATTCTCCTAACCAACCTTACTCCTAGATCAAGGCTTCAGATTTATTATTTGTCACTTTTTTGAAACCCTAAAGAAAATGCCAGTTTCTACTTCTACTTTGGATTCAAAGATGACTCTTTCGCCTGCTTCTCATTGATTTTCTCTCGACGCACCATCAAAAAAGAGAATGTGACAATGTTGAAGTTTGATCCATTCTTCAATTTTCATAGAACAAATCCTCAATTTCCAACTAGAGTCATAGGGTGGGTGAGTGCACCTAGAGGGGATAGCCTCGAATGCTGAAATAGAGGTCAATTCTACTCTTTCTTTTGTACAGAGTAGTGTGTCCACTGAGTATCCCCTATACCTTTGGCCGTAATTGCCTTATGTTGCAGTGTCTTTACTGAAGGTGAAATTCTGTCACTATACATATTTTGTTGTTTGTCTTCGAAGATCACCATGTTTCTTGCAAGCCAAATTAGTTGTGATGTTAAAAGGATGAGTTTTCCTTTGGCTATTCTACAAGTTTCACATATGCAGGGACCAATTACACCTCTTTTACAAAGATTTTTGGTGGTACAGAGTTAATTATGGGTCATTAACCAACAATTTTTTAAAAACTTAAGCAGTTCTTTACCACTCCAAATGTTATTCCAGATTTGTGCCTTGGGTGGGGTCCTTTGTTGGGTGAGTTGACAGATATATCCTTTTTTTGATAGAGTAGTTATGACCATGGTTGCATGGAGTGGGAGTGTTTTTGAGAGATTGTTTAAAGGACCTTGCAGAGAAAAGGTATGTGATGAAAGCAATTTCAGCATGCTCCTACTTATTCCTTCTGAAAATAATGAGCAGTCAAATGTATGAAAAATTCCTGAGTTTGATGAGGAGGAGTGTTCTTCCAATGAATCAGGTAATAACTGCCATTGCAGACATGGGACACATTAGGACATTGATGATACATTGGGTTCTTGGCCTGATGTAATAATACAGGAGTGTCAAATTAACAACACCATTAAGTCATTTCTGGTAATGAAGAAAAGTCATGTGAAGATGAGAAGTAGTTCCAAGATTTTACCAGAGACATTATAAAATTTGTTCATGTAGCAAAGTTGGTGACTGATGCTGGTTTTGAATGTAACAACATTATTCATTATCTTTGTTGCTTACTTGTGACTGCTGAGCAAGTAGGTGAAGAGGCAAAATGTGTAGCTTTGTGTTGGATGAAATGTGGAAACATGCTTAAGTTTTGCAAACTAGAACACCTTATAAATGCATAGCAACATCCTTTCTTTCATAATCTCTTGCATTAGTTCCAGTTGATGCTACTAATTCTTTTGATGCAACCTAACTCCTAGATCAAGGCTTCAAATTTATTATTAGTCACTTCGTTGACACCCTAAAGAAAATGTCAATTTCTGTTCTACTATGGATTCAAAGATGACTCTTTCACCTGCTTCTCATGGATTTTCTCTTAGCCCACCATCAAAAAAGAGAATGTGATGCTATTTATTTTTGATCCATTCTTCAATTTGCACAGAACCAATCCTCAATTTTCAACTAGATTCATAGGATGGGCGAGTGCACCTAGAGGGGCTAGGCTGGCATGTTGAAATAGAGGTCAATTATACTCTTTGTTTTGCATAGAGTAGTGCATCCACTAAATATCCCCTATACCTTTGGGCATAATTGCCTTATGTGGCAGTGTCTTTACTGAAGGTGAAATTCCGTCACTATGCATATTTGGTTGTTTTTCTTCGAAGATCACCATGTTTCTTGCAAGCCAATTTAGTTGTGATTTTAAAAGGATGAGTTTTCCTTTGGCTACTCCGCAAGTTGCAAATACGCAGGTGCTGATTACAACATAGATTGTTGGTGGTACGAAGTTAATTATGGGTCATTAACCAACAATGTTTTTAAAACTTAAGAAGTTCTTTACCGCTTCAAATGTTATTCTAGATTTGTGCCTTAGGTGGGGTCCTTTGTTGGGTGAGTTGACAGATATATCATTTTTCTGATAGATTAGTTATGACCATGGTTGCACGGAGTGGGGGTGTTTTTGAGAGATTGTTTAAAGGAACTTTCAGAGAAAAGGTATGTGATGAAAGCAGTGCTACGCAGTGACATCCCGAGAGGATTTGGAGTTGGGAGCTCCCATTATGGTTAGGGGATCTAGGGATCTGTTGGGCAGGTGGATCACTCCACTTTGTGATGAGCAGGGATAGAGAAGACGATGATTCAATCCACTTTGGGTTTCACACGTGGGGGAGCACTGATATTTCCACTACATGGCGAGGCAGACTTATCATGTTGTTGCTCAGGGTCATAATCGACAGTGGACGGGTAGATATCAGCATCATGGGGATGCTCGGGCAGGATGAGCTTGCCATACACATATTTTTTGCCACAATGCCAGAGGAGAAAGGGATACAATCTGCACCTGATTGGTGGTATTTCATAGTCAGAGTGGCACAGCGTTAGCATGGTAGCACCTCCTATGAGACTAGCAGGGGACCCGAGCATTACAGCTCTACACATATCGATAACCTTCAGGGGTGAGCTGCATACTACATGGGGGGATCATGTCGATCTTCCATTGGGCTTTAGCGAGTCATTGATGGAGTGGGGAACTTCATTAGTATGGCAGGTTGGTCAGCGGGTTGATAGCAGGAGGAACTCATGTGAGCGAGATATTACCTCTGCATGGATTAGGCGATATCTTCGAGGGTTTACTCTTGGAGTGCACAGGATGGACTAATTCGATGGTGAGCGGAGCAGGTGGAGCTTCATATTGGACATGATGGCTTGGGATCCCCGCATTGAGGGACCCCTTCATATTAGAGTGATGCAGAGGATAGGGAAGATTCAATGGCGCATCTGAGACCCAGGCACATTTTGCAGTGACAGTGGGGGAGTGTCAACTAGAGATGAGGCTTGTTCAGGTGTTGCTTGAGGACAATCAATGTTTTGGCAAGGAGGACTGTAATATTCCTAATTAGGAGACAAATAATTAGAATATTAAAGTTTGCCAATTTTGCTTTTCTAAAGTTCAGTGGGAGAATAAAGGGGTGAAGGGACCCATAAACCAAAAATTTCTAATGAAATCACTTTCTTAGAGTTAAAGTGGACAATGCAGCTCATGTGGGTCCAAGAGGCCAAGTGGACAACACAACTTATGTGGAGCCCAAGGGGCCAAGTGGACAACACAGCTCATGTGGACCCAAGGGATTATTAGGGTTTCAAGGATTGTTAGGGTTTCACAATAATAAAAAGGGGACGGGGGAAGCCATAGAGATCATTCATTCATTCAAAAAATTTCTTCTTATCATTTTGAATAGAGCACGTTTGAGCTGTTTAGCCAAGTCTGCAGTGCTTTTTAGCACACAGGTGTCTCCAAGTGGAGATCCGAACCTCATCCTCGAGGGACTTCGAGCGCCCGCTCAGGAGAGGAGTTCCAATATTTGGTGATGGATTGAAACACTAGCAGCAACATGAGTGTGTAATCCCTTTAGGACTACGTAAAGGAAAAAAAGAGAGTAGTCCATTCACGACTGCGTAGAGGTAGCAAAGACTGCGCAGTACAATGGAGAGGAAGTGCTAGAAGTGTGGGAGAGAAGAGGAGTTCAGCCGGAGGATTTATAGGGGAGGATAGCCACCTATTACCAAGGATTTTGGCAGCATTTTGGAGACATCTACCAACACTTCCAGCTAGGATTTCGAATTTCCTAGCGCTTGGGTGAGCCAAGCCCAAGAGGGCCAATTTTCCAAAGTCAAAACTAGGACGAACCCTTTCTGGGTTTTTTTGGGTTTCTTGAGTAGAGTTCGTGGTTAAAATCCTATAATTTTCTAAGCAACATATCAACTCATTTACGCAGCCTCTACTTAGCTAGTAGTTAGAGGCACTAAGGGAAAAAGGGTCAGATTTTGAAGGTTGGAATTAGAGGAAACCTTTTCTGGGTTTACTGGGTTTTGGGCAAGGATTCCCTACCCAAATTCCTATAATTTTATGAGCACGGGAGCTAGGCCAACCAACAGCTTGAACTCAGCCAACAACAACATTTCTGGGTAGAGCAACCCAATCATTGAGCCATGCGGATCAATAGTTTCCGGAAAGAGTTTTTGTTTGGATTTGAGCTGTCCTTTAGCCTGCTTTGAGCAGGCCCAGGTGCAATATTTTCAACACCTCATATGTAATCTTTCCCAACATATTAATAAAATGGCTCAGCAGTGATTGTGGCTAGGAGACACCTTCAAAAAAGAGCCTAGGAGACACCTTAATCAAATGATAAAATGATAGCATACTTTGAGCATCTTTTGAGTTGACAGTAGAGTATATTCATAACGAAATTAATTGAGCATTCTTGAAGCCTTTGTTGAAACAACAATCACTCTTGAATCATAGTTTAATACCAACATTTGAAGACTTGTTTTGTTGAAGTAGTCATCCTTGGATTATAGTTGAAGACAAACACTTAAAGAGTTGTTTTGATGGAGAAGTCATCCTTGGCGCATAGTTGAAGATCAACACTTAAAGACATGTTTTGGTGGTGCAACCATAAAAGTTTTGCTGAAGCAAACTTGAAGTTTTTGTAGAGGTAGATATAAGAGCACTTTGTAGACCTATCTTGGATACATTTTCTAGAAGTATTTGAAGTTTTTGATGGAGGCTTGAAGCAATATTGAAGTCACCTTAAGGGATTGAAGCAAACTGAGAAGGTTGAATCCCTAGAGGATTGGAGTCGTCATACAAGGTTGGAGCCTTGTGAGAAACTAGGTTGGAGCCTGGATTAATATGTGAGGATTGGAGTCCTCATACAAGGTTGGGTCCTTGTGAGAGACCAGGTTGGAGCTTGGATTTGTAGTTGAATATTAGAGTTTAAATTGTACTCCAGCAAGATCTTATAATAAAATTTTCCCATTTTGGTGTGTTTGGAGCATTTATGTTTTAAGGGTGTTTGCTAAAAAATATTTGTGTTGGGTTTATTGCATGCTTTTGTTATCGTTGTTAATATTTCCATTTTGAATATTACACCTTGAGAGGCTTTATCAACATATCAAGTCATATTTCAAACATAAGTAAAGTAATCCTTGCATATCAAAGGACATTCTTTAAAGCACACATGAAGAGCCTAGGAGACACTTGCATCGAATGATAAAATGATAACACACTTTGAGCATCTTTTATGTTGACAGTAGATTGCATTCATGATGACATTAGTTGAGGATTCTTCAAGCCTTTGTTGAAACAATAATCACTTTTGAAGCATAGTTTTGTTGTTGTTGATAAGATAAGACTGATTCTATTAAAAGCATATAGTACAAAAAAAGTTACAATAAAGAGAAGCAGGAAATCGGGGGAGCCTGAAGAGATAAGAAATCACCCATGGTTCCTTGACGCTCTTAAGAGATCAACAAAGAGGAACAAAAAGAGAGACAAGGGAGCCAAATGAGACAGACACAGGGATTTACCTAGAATGAGTAGAATCCACCACACGACTTTTCTTTCCTTTCTTTTTTGTGAGTTTAACCCAAACTTCAGGGAGCGGGTGGGCTGAAACCACTTGAAGATCATTACTGACCAAAGGAAGAGAGTCCTTATCCAAGTTGAAGGAGGTGGACTCGTGTGAATGTTTCTGGAGATTCGAGGACGCAGTGGGCTTCTCAAGGACTACCGAGGATTGTGCTTGCTGCAGGATTGCAGCCTCCTCATTTGGTTCAATGAGAGGACTCAATATCATCCATGGGAGGTAGATCATAGGGTTTCCAGCTTTTATCTTTCGATTTGTAGGTGATTCTTTTCTTTTGGGCAAGGAACATAGTGCAACAGTTCTAAAGATGCCCTGTTTGATGGCAGTGCTGACAACGGAACACAATGTTCTAATAGTCCAAGGTCTGTAACCAAAGGAAATTACTGACTTTGAGAATGATTTGATTGGGTAATCCTTTGTTGATGTCAATTTCAGCACATATTCTGTCATAGGTGTAGATGCCTTTCTCCCCTCTGAGGGATCTGTGGATAGGAAACGTCCCAAAGTGTCTCCAATTCCTTGGAATACAGAAGCGTGCCATAATGAGCAGGTAAGTTTGGAAGCCCAACCCGAATTGCAAGTCTGGTGATGACTGCCATGGAAGCATCAAAATATGAGAACTAGGGGGTGAGGAATAGCCCTGCTTTTCCCTGGAACCATGGACCACCTGTAAGGGCTTTTTGGTAGTCCTAAGTGTGGGCAAATATGATGATAAAGAATCCCTTTGAGTAGAAATTAACCTTGCAGATATTGGTCCAAGTGGAATGAATCAATTGTTAAATATGTGTTGTGCGAGGCCATAATCAATTGAATCGACAGATGAAGGCAGATTCTACATATAGTTGATGTTGGTTTTCAAGATCTGAGTGTGAGATTTCTACAGAGGGCACCTCCATTTTATCTACCATGAAAGGCTTGGGAGCCTCTATGGGTTGAGTAGCTTGTCTGGGGGGCTGTGCATGGACAACATCCCTGTAAGAGAAGGCATTAGCTGTAGAGGGCTGCTTGTCAGCACCTCTTCGCAGACGAAGGGAAAGAACCACCAAGGCATCCTTTTCAATATTATAAAAGGAGAGTGGAAGAGGGTCCTCAAGTTGTTTACCTTCATGGAGAAGTCATATAGATGTGGAGGGAATCCCCAGCCTGAGCTCAAGGGCTTGCGAGAAGTGTTTCACTAGGTCTGAAGAATGTACCCAAAGTAGCATGGTTTTGCGAGTTAGGAGAGCAATCTGAATCTTAAAAGACGGGGGGAGAAGATTTGGGGGTCCATGGTTGTCAGAGCCTATCAACATGTCGAGTTCAGATGGCTCTCTGTGTTGCAAGGTTGTTTCTCTGTGTTTGGCATATTCCTTTGTCAAATGACTGTCGTGAAATGAAGTTTTAGGGGAAACGTGGAGCGATGGGATGTCGAGGAGCAGAAGCGGACTGGAGCAGTCTGAGAATGTCTCACATATTGGTCTTTCTCAGGAGTTCTCCCTTGACGCATCAGACTGAGGTTATGTCTCGTATATGTCTGCATGGCCTTGTCCGTCCTTTATTTTTTGGAGGCCATTGTTTTTGTCTGTGGCTAGAGGAGCAGAGCAGAGTTTTAGCATGGCTCTGTTCTTTTTTTCTCGTGATTCTGGTGCAGCAGAATCCCTGAAGGGGTACGCGAGAGAGAGCAGGCTCGACAGGCCTCTGGCCGCCATGAGCTGCTGGGCATGACTATATCGAGACAACATCAAGGGAGCTTGTGGCGCAAACCCTAGAAGCCATTTTCAGTTCGAAAAATCTACCTATTCCTACTCTTGTAGTAGTCTTGATATTTTTAAAAGGTAGTGGGCTTTGGCCCAGTTTAGTCTAACTACTCGCTCAACGAGCCACGACCTTGCTCAAGATCGAACATGAGACTGGTCTGTCGTTACGAGGCCGACCTTACCACTCTACCACCACCAATGACCTTCACTCTTGAAGCATAGTTGAAGACCAACACTAGAAGAGTTTTTTTGTTGAAGCAATAACCCTTGGAGTATAGTTAAAGACCAGCACTGAAAGAATTTTTTTTGGAGCAGTCATCCTTGGAGCATAGTTGAAGATCAACACTTGAAGACATGTTTTGTTGGTGCAACCATAAAAGTTTTGGTGAAGCAGACATGAAGCTTTTGTAGAGGTAGATTTGAGAGCACTTTGTAGACATATCTTGGATACATTTTTTAGAAGTATTTGAAGTTTTGATGGAGGCTTGAAGCAGTATTGAAGTCACCTTAAGGGATTGAAGCAAGTTGAGAGGGGTGGATCCCAAGAGGATTGGAGTCGCCAGACAAGGTTGGAGCTTGGATTTGTAGTTGAATATTATATTACTCATTTAGGGTTGAAGCCTTGAAGGAGTTAAAGACTTTGTTGTACAGGTTGGAGCTTGGGTTTTTAGAGTTCTCAAAATCATTAATAAAATTATTTTCTTGTTGCACATCTTGTGTTTTGGTTTAACTGGTGATTTTAACTGTCATAATATAACAATTGTAAAGAAATATTGATTCAACCCCCCTATCAATATTTCCAACACTAGCACACCTTACATTTTTTTCACCTTGCAATATTTTTATTGACATGCTAGAAGGAACTTTCACAATGCAATGTTATTGTTGGTAATGTGGTTGTTTATGATATATGGGAATCTAACATGTGTTAGAGTTCCTTCACTTTGGAATGTTCTTACTAGCAATGTGCTTGTGCTTGTGTTTGTGACAAAATGAAATATATCATGCAGTACATTTCTTTTGGCATGCAATGTTGCTGTTGGTAGTATGCTTGTATTTGTGCTACATGTAAAGCTAACACTTGTTAAATTTCTTTCACCTTTCAATGTTGTTATTGGTGAACCTGCTGTGGAAATACTTTTAAGTGAGAGGGCTAGAATTTTAAAGTGAAAATTTATTTTCTTGTCTGGAGAGAATAGTCAACTCTATTTCTCTGCCAAGAGTTTTTAAACTTTGGTCCTGAGACACTCTCGCATATCGCGAGATTTTGATTGGGCTTAACGGGGGTTAAAATTCTCTCAGACGAGAGTATGCATTTTCTCGTCCAAGAGTTGTGTTGAAATAAACTCTCGGGAAAACTCTCGGATGAGAGCTTTTTAACTCTCGTCCGAGAGTTTTTTTTAACTCTCGTCCAAGGGTTTTATTGTTATAATAAAACCCCAAATTTCTTAACCCGCCTGGCATTCTGCACTGTTGTTTTCCCTGTTTGGCTGTCGTTTTCCCTGTCGACTGGAACCGTTTGGACGCTAGAGCTATTGCCACTGAGCCATGTTATCATCTAACCAGCCAGGTAGGTGTCTTCAGCTCTATGGTTCTGTTGCTCACAAAAAAGGTCTTCCACAATGCACAAACATAAAAATACACAATTAAATTGTGGTTGCAATGGTCTTTGAAAATCCGATGCAGTACCAAATTTCCACAATACACAAACATAAAAATCCACAATTAAATTGCAGTTGCAATGGTCTTGGAAAATCCGATGCAATACTAAACCCTCACCCACAAAGTTGTACTAAACCTGCCCAAATAACTAAAATGCTAGGAACAAAAAATAACATTACGAATATGCTGCCACCACCGGTCAAGAACCCATGTTTGCATGCGCCGAGCCACTAAACCCCTAACTACCAAATCTCGTACATTAGAATGAGACAAGCTTCTACACCACGTAGCAGTATGGTATACAATCCCGTCTCCCTTCCTCTGCACAAAAGTACTTGGTAGTAGCAAACTTCATTTACCCTTCTTGGCCGTAGCCTTGGTAATCTTGGCACCAGTTTGGTCCTTTTTCTCAACATCCTTGATGACCCCAATAGCAACCGTTTGACGCATGTCTCTCACAGCAAAATTACCCAAAGGGGGATACTCAAAGAATTTCTCCACAACCATGGGCTTGGAGGGAATCATCTTAACAAAACTAGCATCTCCATTCTTTAGAAATTTAGGCTCAATCTCAATTTATTTACCAAAACGTCTATCGACCTTCGTCATAATTTCAGCAAATTTGACAGCAATGTGGGAGGTGTGGCAGTCCAGCACAGGTGCATAGTCGTTCGAAATCTACCTAGGGTGGTTCATTATGATTACTTGAGAGGTAAAGTTATTTGTTTCCTTTTCTGGTTTGTTCTTGGAGTCATATGCAACATACCCACGTTTCAAATCCTTGACTACAATGTTCTTGACGTTGAAGCAATCCAAGGAGATTATGAGATGGAAGGGAGTCATAAAGGATGCAATCCAAGGAGATTGTGGTGGCTTCAAAACTGACATCATGTTGGGATGATAGAGGATCATTTAGGGAGTTGGTACCTATAGGAAAATTTTCATGTCAAGATGAAGGAAGAGCATTTGGGGAGGTAGAAGCTTGATTTGACAAATGAAAGGATCCTCCACTACTAGTTTGGATGCCACGATTCACATCATTCAGCAAGTGATGTGATAGGTCATCCCAGCACTAAGGGAAATAATCCCAAATGGAAATGCCTATAGAAGGAATGTGATTTTCATTCATTCATTGTTTGGTCACTAAATTTTTTGATGAGAGGAGATAAAATTTTTTTGGGCACTTCTTGTTCTAGAAATTCATCTTGGTGAGCAAGGCATGCATAAAAATGAGTAAGTTTTTATATTTCGTACCCACCTTTACTTTAGTTTTATTGTATGAATACACTCGGAATGAGAAGGATAAATGATACACGTTTTGCAAAGAAATCCAATGGCACATCCTCGTACATTCCCATTGCAAGAGGAGTGGTAAATCAAGTGGAAGACCACCTCAATTTTACCCAAAAAAAAAAATTGCCACCCATTCTAATAAAAAAACGAAAACTTGAAAACATTTAAGATTTACATTTTGTCAAATATATGTTATACATAAATTTCATTCAATAGTTATCAATCCAAATTAAAAACATCTTACCATAATATAGCACTAGTGCAAAATTGGATCATTGAATGAAGCTGACTCCCAAGCCAAGGTACCTAAGGCATCCCAAGGAATTTTTAGAAGGTTTTCAAGCATATTTTTAGAAGGTTTTTAGATTATGTTGCCAAAAATTGAGGGGGGATAACATTTTTTGGGAGGATAGAGTGTTTGTGAGATGGGAGGGAGTCATAAAGGATGCAATCCAAGGAGATTGTGGTGGCTTCAAAATTGACATCATGTTGGGATGATAGAGGATAATTTAGGGAGTTGGTAACTATAGGACAAATGTCATGTCAAGATGAAGGAAGAGCATTTGGGGAGGTAGAAGCTTTATTTGAGAAATGAAAGGATCCTCCACTACTAGTTTGGATGCTAGGATTCACATCATCCAACAAGTGATGTGATAGTTCATCCGAGCACTAAGGGAAATAATCCCAAATGGAAATGCCTGTAGAAGGAATGTGATTTTCATTCATTCATTGTTTGGTCACTAAATTTTTTGATGAGAGGAGATAAATTTGTTTTGGGCACTTCTTGTTCTAGAAATTCATCTTGGTGAGCAAGGCATGCATAAATATTAGTAAGTTTTTATATTTCGAACCCACATTTACTTTAGTTTTACTGTATGAATACACTTGGAATGAGAAGGATAAATGATACACGTTTTGCAAAGAAATCCAATGGCACATCCTCGTACATTCCCATTGTAAGAGGAGTGGCAAATCAAGTGGAAGACCACCTCAATTTTACCCAAAAAAAAATAAAAAAAATTGCCACCCATTCCAATAAGCAAACGAAAACTTGAAAACATTTAAGATTTACCTTTTGTCAAATATCTGTTATACATAAATTTCATTCAATAGTTATCAAGCCAAATTAAAAACATCTTACCATAATATAGCACTGGTGCAAAATTGGATCATTGAATGAAGCTGACTCCCAAGCCAAGGTACCTAAGGCATCCCAAGGAATTTTTAGAAGGTTTTCAGGCATATTTTTTTAGAATCAGGTAGGGATTTGTTTGAATCACAAGTTTGAGTAGTGAAATCTATATATATAGTCAAAAACCTATTTCAAAAAACAAAGAACAAGATCTGAACCAAAAATTTTCACCCAATTCCAAAAAAAAAATAGAAAGCTTATAATGATTAGAAAATGCCCAGGGAATCCCACTCATTTGAAACCATAAGGTGATCATCTTTTGCCATAGCTCTGAAACCATGTTGAGAACCTGGAGGGGTTATAAATTCTCCTCTTGATAATTACTTGTGAGCTTGTTTTCTTATGTATTCTTCTTAATTAATCCTTCATCAAGTCAATTACCAAAGTGTACAGGACACAAATGATTTAATAAGAAGTAATACTTTTATTATAGGAAGGTAAATCACAGATTTACCTTCCTTTCATTAGACTTCAGAATTCATCACAACTCTTGCGATATCTGCATTGTAACCTTGTAAGTATCCGCATTGTATTCTTCTCAAACTAGCTTCATCAATCCGCAGTCTATACCTTCATTCTACTCCTTCAGTTACTTCTATTTCAGGTGAATCTGCATCCCTTTTAGCTGCTTTACCATCTCAAATAAATCTGAAAACTCTATCTTGGTTGACCTTTTAGTTGATGACATGACTATCGATTGATAATTTGTTTTCTAATTTGTTTACGAGGGGAATAAATTTGATTTGATACTATAGCAAAAATGGCATCAGGTGAGCCCTACAAAGACCCCTCCGTGAGAGGAGGATTATCAAGTACATTGGTTGTTTAGTTATGTCATGTTTTCAAGTAGATTATATTTATTGTTCGTTGTGAAAATTTGATTAATGTGAAATTTTTTTGTCCTGCACAAATGGACGCACTCATATGACTCGTGCGCCCAGAAAGCAAACCGAACAAGAGGAGCTCCATAGACCTGTTCCCATTCTCCAAAATTTCATAGAGCCCATTCTAAGGATCATCTTATACACAGTATAGGTACACATTAGATCAATTGCTAGTTAAAACGTTCAATTTTACATTATATTCAATGTTGAACAGGTGATTTTTTTTTTCAAATGACATGTGTTTAATGTGAAAACATTATGCTCCATAGGTGCAAATGTAGGAGTTGGGGTTGGCCATATTGCTGGTGAGGGGAAAAGGAGAAAAATTTCTCAACCTGTGGCATCCATCCCACGCTTGGATACTTCTCCTCCAGGTAAAATCTAAAGGAAAATTTATTGTTTGATGTATGTTTAATGTGAAACTTATTATGTGTCTCATGTACTTGTGTTATAAAACAATTTAATTTTTTGTAAAGTGGGTGTTAGAGACGTTCATTCCTCGGAAGGGAACCATCCTAGTATGAGTGAAGAAGAAGAGACAGGTTTTCCACCAGGTATTTTCAAATGACCTGACAAGTTTTTTAAATACAAATTTTGCTTATAAATTATTTAATTTTTAATATGTGCAATAATTTAACATGTTACAGGTGGTGGTGTTTTCCCTCTTAGGGGTAGAGGTCATAGGGTTCATGAGTTTGCTTGAAATCCGAGCTATGATCCTCTTTACACCCATCCTGGTGATATTCATGAGCAGATTCCTTGGGAAAATACCATATCCTTACTTATTGTTGATGGGATGAGGGAGCATTCCACGAGATTGTGCAATGAATTGCACAGTTGCAATCTCTCTGCCCTTAGTCGAAATTGTCTCCAAATTGTTTTGCACAATTTAGAGAGTTTGATAGAGACTTATCGTGGGGTTGGACCATCAACACAATTTTTTTTTGACATGATGCGTAGGAGGAGAGCGTCGGTGATTGGTATCCACTCCTACAATGAAGTTAAAAGTAGGGTCACTAAAGAAATGGCCTTGTCACTATTTGACTTGTGGCCTAAAGACAAAAAACGTCTGAAGATTACAAGATTCAATGATCCCAATATTGCACCTTATATTTATGAGAAGTTCCTATATGCATATGAGAAGTTCCCAAATAATGATGAGGTGCCGCAATATTTTGTTAGGATGTTGTTTTCTCAATTCCGAGAGCACATGGACCCTAACTATACAGATACTGGATCCAAATTCTATGGTGTTGGAAAATTTCGTACATATGAACGACCTGATGCTATGCGAGATGTTGGGTTTAGGCCTCCAGCACCTCGTTTAGCACCTCGACCACCTAGGGTAGTTACACTTCTAGAGGAGTTAGCCCTTATCTCCAGTGCTGCGTCATAAATGAGGGAGAAGATACAAGAAAATATTGCATCTGCTTTAGGAGGGGTGGAAGTCGGCTTAGGGACAAGCCAACCTTCATCTAGTATAGGATTTCGTTCATTTGTGAGTATTCTAGATGACGTGTTGAGGGAGATGGAGCGAGATGAGATTATGGAGTATGCATCCTCATGTAGAGACCTCTATGACCAATCCATTACATGACAAATGCACACCATGGGCGAGGTATGTACAAGCATGTTTTGATCTATTTTAAAATACACATTTATAAGATGAGCTATTTTTGGTATATATACATTAAGTAGATCCAAAAACTTACGCCAATATATTTATTTAACTTATGCAGTTTACAACATTCTTAGAAGAACATTGCCTTGCCCCTGGTCCTCATTCTGTAGATCATGGACATGATCATGTACAGGTGCCACATTCATTTCTATCTATCTATATTTTTGTACGTCAAATTGAAATTGAATTTATGTCACATAATATTATATGGTATGAGTATTAACATTATAGAATTTTTCAGGTTAGAGCTACACATCAAGGGCTGCCTGAAGAGATTATTCCTTCTTAGGTTCTAGTCATGACACAGGTATCGATACTTTTCATTAAGCATATTTATAATGTTTATTATATTTCTTTTCGCAAACTTTTCTATTAAATTTGGTTTCTACTTTTTAGGCTACACCCCATATTGACATGATGCAGACCGAGCCTCAAGGAGATCGTGTAGGCTCTGGGTCAGAGATTCTACATTAAACCATGGTAACCTCTTACCATTTCTTCGTTGGTATCATTGCCACATTATAAACAGGCTATCTAGTGAATTTATAGACAGTTGAGAGGTTCTTTTATGTATCTAGTGAATGCTAAAACTAATATTTAATTTTCAGTAAAAACTTTGAGCCATAGTCAATTCACTAGGTTACTGACAGTATAGGTGCTTCATTTGGCTTAGAGGAATATGAAAATTTGTTTCCTTGACCATCTCAGACACTGTCACAATGTCAATATGTTGTACTTCCTACTCAAGTCCCTGCAAAATAAGGAAGCCCATGCACAAAAAGCAAACATACCAAGATATTTCATCTCTCACCATGGCCTTATCAGGTTACTCATGGTACAAGCTCTAAAAAAAGCAAGAAAATCCTAGGAAGAAGTCATTGCAACTCCAATGGTTGCAACTTCACTAAATGAGCCCAATGTTGTGTGACTCCACCCATTGCAATTGCGAAGGAGGAAGAATATATTGTCATGAATCCCTTGGCTACAAAGTACCTACTAATTCATATTAAGAAGAGACAAATTCTATTACACCATAGAAGTATAGTGATATTGACGTTGAGATAATTAGTAGCAAACCAACCACCGAGAGAATGAGAGGGCATCAAAATAGGCCCCTCTGTGTTCCAGGAAAGAAGAGGACATGATACATTCCTACCACCACCCAAACCCCTGCTACTCCAAAAAAACAAGTAAGGGTATAAGAAATCCTAGAACACCAGGAAGACACTACCCCTACTGAAACATAAGAACTAGTAGAGTCAATGACCTAGCATTGGAAGAATTTGGTTTGGTGGCCTTGCTACTCCATAATAACCAGCAAGGAATGCTCTACACTACATATTATTGCTTCAGAACTATTTGCCTGTAATAATGTGGATGTGATATCTCAGGGGAAACTCTGTAGCTATGACAGTGGATTGCATTACCCAACTATTTATAGGCCTATCACTTAGAGCCTTAGGTGCAAAACTACCAGATGGGTTGCATTACTAGCACTTGTTGTGGCCTAATAATGGTTATGGAAGACTATGGAATCAATATTCCTTAAAAGACATAATTGCAGATCATGCTTCCCTTGTGACAAGTTTTCATCTATCCAATATAGACCTTTAACAAAAATCATTTGGACAATATTATGTGCTCTCATGTGATGGAAAAATGGGAGTTTCAAGAAAAGGGGGCAGTATGTGGTTTTCCAGAGTTCACAACAATCTTCTTCAGGACTGCTACACATATCTCGTGGTAGATCATGTCCACTATTGCATCAAAATTGATGAAATTTTTCATTTGCAAGTACCCAGGTTCTATTGTAGCCCAACAATGACAATATTCCATCCTACAAACATTTTGGTTTCGAGGTTTCGTAGTTTTTCATGATGACTAAGCATAGAGGAAAGGACCATTGTATCCATGAGGTGGCTGCATTAATTCACTAATTTCAACTGGCAATGTTATTTTGGCACATGCTACAACAGGATAGGAAATGAATAAGCTCTACTGAGCAATAGTTTACAGTAGAATAAGCTCTTTTGAGTAGCAGTCTTCAATTCTTAGATTCATAGGCTTTAATGTCTTGTGCTGTGGTTTTAAGGTTTATTCGTAATGACAAAGCCGTGATCTCATTAAGGACTTAATCCTTCATGCCAATACTTAAACACTGTATGCTTAATCTGGGCACAAGTTTTCACAACAAGTTCTTAGTTTCATTGTCCATGGCATGAACAATGGCAACCTATTCTATTACCATGCAACCCCCGCGAATATTGATATTTAGTTCTCGGCTTTGTTTTCCGTCCCATCTATTAAATTTGAAGGGCCAACTTGGTTGAGATGTCACAGTGTTTCAAATTGGGATCCTTGTGCTCCATCTGTAGTTCATCAATCTGTAATAATATCCCCCTGCGAGCTTCATTATCCTCTAAGAAAATACTTGTTGGGGAGAGATTTCATGTTCCAATATAGCTCGATTATACATAGATATTAGTTTTGGCACCCTAAAGTATGGCCTGAATCAAGCACCCACTCAACCATAGAGGCGAAGACCTCCTCAACAACTTTCTCATCATGTTGAACACGAAATTCAATATCAACATAGTTGATTTCCTGTTTTATAGGAGCAGGGGTTTGGGAATGATATCTCCATTCTTCCTTATGAGCTTGAAGTGTGCCTTGAGCACTCCCTTCTACTTGAGAAGAGGACCCTCAACAGGATTTGGCTCTTTGTCATGGCATTGGAGTTTTCAAGCAGGGGAGTAATCGAGTATGGGTATACACAAAGGTGAAGACTTCAAATGGATATAGCCATGTCCAACAGGAAGGAGCTTCAATGGTGTAAACACCAGGTAAGGCTGAGTGTAAATGAATTTAATGTTGGAGAGGAGAAGGTGTAGGGTTGTGGGCACCAGCGAAGGAGGTCTAGGAATAATAATATGTCTCATAGAGGCTTCCCAAAGTGCAAGGTGGACCCAAGTATCTAACTGTGTAAGAAAAAGCTTGTAACAACTATACAAAATCCTAATAACATATCTACTTGTATTTACTTACAATGGTTTTGTTAGTTTGAAATAACCATCAACCATTTATATTAGTTATTTCTTCAAGGAATCTCACTTTCTATTATTCTCATGCTCATTAATATGTGAAAGGTTCTAAGCATACTTTTATATTTTTTAGGCTAATTAAAAACTCATGAAAAAAACACCTCATACCAAGCATACCATTATCTCTCCATTCACATCATTAAACAAAGAAGAAGACACTCAAATCAAGTATCCTTTTTTTTGTGGGGGTTCATTAATGTAAACAAAAAATAAATTATAAATCTTAATTTTATCCTCTTTTGTTTTTTATAAACCATGAAGGAGATACCCAAAACTAAAAATGGAGGGGAGGGTAATTTCTTTGATCACTCTATCAATAAAAATGGAAATATCGATCACATCACCCTTAATGTTTCGTCTATTTGTATCAATATCTTAAAATTGGGTTTTAGTTTTTGTAGGAGTTGTACGATACATATAAGTCATTCTAGTCCTCCATATGGATACTCTTATAGTCACTATGTAGTGTACATCAATGTATTTATCATTGTTGATTGATATCACGCGGTGCTCATTAGTCAATGTTTCCAACTCATGTTTGCGTGATGTGAAACATTGTTGAAGGAATGTTTAAACATCATTTGGTGATCTATAGTTGTTATTGACATTTTATGTTGACCATACCTATGTCAATTATACTTGGTTATTATACCAAGAGGTATTTGTCAACTAATTATAATTGGTGTTATTAAAGATCTTTCTCTTGGGAATGCAGTTTGTGGTTGGACTGGGTGATAAAGTCTCCCCTACTGATATTGAAGAAGGCATGCATGTCGGGTCAGTTATTAAAAAACCCCCCTTACAAAACCATCCTCTTATGTTCACTTTGTCTTCTAGGGAAGTTTAAATGATTTTTTTTTTTGGGTGCAGAAAAAAGCAAATTTTGACAAAGAGTGTAAAATTTGCACCAAACCATTTACAGTTTTCAGGTGGAGACCAGGACATGATGCAAGGTACAAGAAAACAGAGGTTTGCCAAACATGCTGTAAACTCAAAAACATTTCTCAGGTGTGTCTGCTTGATCTTGAATATGGATTGCTAGTCCAAGTTCGAGTTACAACCTTGGCCATTAACTCCAATGAGGCTATTCCAAGGAGTGATGTTAATAGAGAGTATTTTTCCGAGGAACAGGATTGCAAGGTGCATTTTTATACTCCTGTCAATTTCTGAATTATATTTTTTGTATGAAAATCAATGGTAGCTTCAAAGTGTAATGCTAGTCTCTAACTGCATTTTATTTAATTTTTTATCAGAATATATATAACTTCATGTTTTATGTTGTTTTATAGAAGGATTCTCTGTACTTCTACCTATAGTTTTTTGGCTCTCAGTTGTTATGATTATGTAATTATTCTCAAATAATAAATATACGTGCCCATTTCTCCACCTTTTGCTGAATACATTGTCTTTAGAATATAACCAACTTGACAGTCCCACAGAAATAGATAGATTTAGGAGCCATTTTAGGCATTGTACTTATTTTTTCCAAGGAAAACCTTGTGGGAAACCCAAGGGAAGCTTCTTCACAATCATGGATGACATCCCTAATAAACCTTTCATTGTAGACTAGTGTGCCTCACCCTAGAGGATTCAAAGCAGGCACCTACTGGCACTGAACTAGACAAATGCCCAGCAACATCAATGACAAAAGTTTGAGCTAACCACTTCAGCTTTGGGAAGCATTTGTACATTTGTCTAGTATATAAGTACAATAATAGGTGGCATCTCCTCATTTGTCTTGGAATTGTTTTATATTTGTGGAGTATAGATCTAAATATGGTACTTTTATTCACCGTAATGCGTCTTTTGGGGAAACTCACATGGCATTTCCCCTCATCTTGGTAAATAAGGTAAATTGGATTCTTCAGGGATCAAGGCCAGATAACATCTCAACAACATTCGACTCATTAATAAACATTAGTTTTCATACAACGATTTCAACCATGTCTACTTTGAGGGTCGAGTGAGTGTCCCCACCATGTTCGATTACATTATAGACGACTCTCTAGTCATAGGTATAAATTTTGATACCTGTGATAATATACCAAATCAATGACGCATACAGGGCACTTGGTATGGCACTAAAAATCTTTAGGAAATTACTCTATCACACAACAACAATATGAAGCAGCCAAAATAAAGAGCAATACCATAATAACTTAGTACAACATCACTTGAGTCATCACACACAATTATAAAAAGCAGACAAGATAAAAGAGGAATAGAACTAGGTGGAATTTCTTTTAAATGGGAGCAGACAACCTCTAGCATCACTTCTGCGTATGTGAAAAACTGATTTCTTAAGTTTGAAAGATCATGTATAGCTCAGGGTAAAGAGTGTGGGAAAAGCCATCACTATCTGCTTGATCTAAATGATCACTTTTCTTAACAGGTTTCTCATGTTTATGTTTGTTTGATTCCAAAAGGGAGGCCTCTTGTAATTATTCATTCTCATTCCCCTTACATCTTTTGACGAATGTGAGTTCATTAGAGAAAATAAATAGTAAGCTTGTCATTTGATGCATATCTTGTGCAAGGATGAGCCCTCTCTTCTGGTGTTCCTTTACATAGCAATCCAATGCGCAAGAGGGAACCATCTCTTCTAGTTTTCCTTTGCACAACGAGCCAATTCCATCCAACCTATGTATCTAACCAAAGGAAATGAAGAGGTTGAAAAAATTGATATTATGTGTATCCATGAGGAGGCAGGAATCATTTTTCTAAACTGGAAGCCCTGTTTTCTACCATACTCATCATCCTCTGTCATGATGCCACTACCACTGGCAGCAGAAACTATAATTTGATGAAGTGTCCACTGTCGCCTATCTCAAAGTATTTTTTCAAGGTTTTATTGGACGACTAAAATCCTTTTGATGATAATGAAGAGAGAAAAGCAATGTATTGAGATGCTCTACAACATGTTATGTTGTTCCCTCTAAATCTACCAAATCAGAAAAACATAGAGTAGACCTTGATGCTAGCATATAAGGGTAACAACATTTATAGACTCTCTATCATTGGGAAATTTTCTAAAACCATTTGGCCTTTCTTCAAAATCACAGTTTACTTCTTTCTCATCATATGAACTATATTTCAAAATAATAGACTGCATTTTGTAGTACCATTCTTCTGCTTGCATAAGAATGTCAATTACAGTTTTGTCTCTCTTTTCTTTGAGATTACCAATCATTTCGACTTTTGGCTTTCTATTACTTGAAAATAGCTCATCAAGCATCTTCCTACACGTGTGAAGATTTGTTTTTAGTGGCACTTTTGTTGATATGATAGTCACTTTCACTGGTGTTCATCATGAAATATGGATTCAGGAGACATTATAGTGCCAAAGCAGTGCATCAATTGCAGTGTCATGAATCTCCAAGTTCATTTCAGACTGTTGATGAAATTCCTCTGCGAAATGGTGAAAATCGAAGGCCCAAAGTTCATAGTCTTTATAATTCACAATTTGCAAATACTGTGTTTGAAAGTCAAGGTTTTTATATTCACTAGTAACATATAACATTAATTTTCTCATTGACCTACTATCTTTTCCCTTGACCTGATTTCCTTCAACCTTCACAGTTATGGTACATTTCATCATATAATTTTTAGATCCTTTATTCTTGACCAGCATTGAGATATCCCTCCAATATTACGTTGCACATCTTGGATTTAATACCAATGTCACCATCCTTTTGCAACTCTGCAAAAACCCCCTTAGCCCTGTCCAACATGCCACATTTAATCAAGGATTCAATATATATTTCATATAAGCTTCCCAATTAGGTCTACACCGTGCCATAGATCGAAAAAATGTGTATTTTACTTCACATTACATAGATAGCCACATATACATTTGCATCAAATCCACATAGGATGGTTGCAATGCCTTCAGACCACTATCCTGAAATTTCTTCATAAAATTTTCTGCATGTTCTACTTCTTTTTCTTGAGCTAGAATATCATCACCCTTATTTTTAGGGGAAGCCACAAAATCTTTGTAAAAAAGAAGCTCATTTTCCGCTACCACGAGGTTTTTCTCTTCTTGCTGCAGGGCTGTCGTATTCTTCTATTCAAAAACATCCTTGTGAAGCATTACTATGTTTTCAACTCTAATGTTTTATGTTGTTTGCATTAATGTCATAAAAAAATTTAGAGATTGCTTCAGGTCACATCTTGTGGGTTTTGTTTGGAATGTAATGATTGATGGTCTTCTTTCTTTATGTAGGGTTGATCACAATAAGTATCAGATTCAGATCCCTTTTCCTCCTAATATTGATCCCAGTGTGACAATGATGACTGTTGAAGAAAATCCAGATGCTACTTACAATTATGTTGGAGGTTGCAAAGAAAAAATTGAATAGATGTGAGAGGTTTGCCAATTCTGTTATAAGTCATCATCTATTCAACAGAGTATTATGTCAATAAATGGTCAATATAAAAAGTCATTTATCATAACAGTTACAGGGATAACATTGGGTAATCTCATCCTAGACAAACTACTAATTTGTGCTTTTGGTTGCAGATATATTGTGAATCAAGGATGCATTAAGCATCTATGTGATCTTCTAGTCTTTCCAGATCCAAGAATTGTAACTGTTTGTCTTGAAGGGCTAGAGAATATTTTGAAAGTTGGGGAAGCAAATAAGGTTCTGGGCAACACTAGAGGTGTAAATCTCTATGCACAATATATTGATGATGCTGAAGGACTTGAGAAGATTGAGAACCTGCAAAGTCATGACAATAATGAAATTTATGAGAAGGCAGTAAAGATTCTTGAAACTTATTGGCTAGAAGATGATGAAGATGACCAAACAGTAAATCTTTGAAGTTCAACATGAGTAATTTATTTGACCTTGCAAGAAAACTTACAATTATTTACTATTTTTGTGGAAGCTCGGATGGAGTCTAGTTTCCCGAGTTGAAAGAAATTTCAAAATATGAGTGTTATTTTTGTCATCAAGAGAATAATTTCAAGTGATATTCTATCACTGATGATATTTAATTTTGTAATATTTCTCCACCAAGCTATATAGATTCCAATAAATGATCTAATATTTCATAAGAGGCAAGTGATCTGTTCTGGAAAATGTTGGTTTAAATGTTTTGTTGCTTATCAATATCCTTGGTTGTTGATAATTTTCTTTAAATTTAATTTTAACTTTTAATTCTTCTTGAGCATTAATTTATGTTTTGAAACAGTTATTGAATTTTTCCAAGTATTTAGTAACAATTACAGCATGTTGCAGAGTATTGGCCCTTTCTGCTATCAACATGTATTTATGTGTCCCTTGCTATAGCTTAGGACAATGACAACATAAATTCAGACTTCTTAATTTCAGACAGTGTCATCAAAAAGCTTACCTTAGACTGTGGTGGAATCCTTAAGATTGTGGTGAACTCCTTGCTGAAGATGTGGTGGACTCCTAAGCTCAAATTGTGGAAGATTACAATGATTCCTGTGTAGTAACTTATATACATGTTGGACACCTATAAAATTTGTTTCATCAAAAGGTGGCCAAAACATTATTCAGTCATCAAGGAACAATTTCTTGGCAGAAAGTGTATCTCTTGAAGCCTCCAGGCAGATGTCATACCTTTGTTTCAATCTTCATAGCTTTCCTCTTGACCACTCAGAAATTCTGCTAGAAATCCAAAGCCAAATACTGCTGCAAAACACCTTTCTTTTTCTTTGCCCTTCTTCCATTCATAAAAATCCATTTCCTAAGGTTTAAAGAATCCTTCTTTGCCTTATCTAAACCCCTAAAAATCCTCCATTTCCTTTGAAAAACACTCAAAAAACACTTTTTTAGGACTTAAGCCCCTTGGGCTAAGTTTTTAACCCCTTTTCTTCCATACGCCCGCACCTTGGAACCAAGTTTTAAACCCTTTGGCGCGTATCGCAAAGCACAAATCGCAAAATCCAAATTGCAGTTTCGTTCTTAAAAGTTCTGATCGCAAAAATATGCGCTGTGATCCATCGCATAATCGCATAATCGCAATGTCGCACTATCGCATTTCATCGTTTACATTCGTTTTGATCCATCGCAAATATTTGCGATGCGACCACCGATCGCAAATCCGCCCATCGCATATTGCAAAGCGCAGATTTGTGGTTTCAATCCATTAACCGTACGATACCCCGTTGTTCATATAAAAAACACTTTTTTCCTTTGTAAAGCGGAGAAATATAAATTTTTATTGTTTACAAAGGTTTTCCGCCGGTTCGTTTTTAATAAATCTCCGCCGTCGATCTGCTCCACAGATCGGACGGTGCGGAGCGCGACTTACCTTGTGGACCCCCCATCTATGCGCTGTTTACCAAACCCGCTTGGTTTTTCCGCACCACTCATCAGCGGGAGGCGGTTTTTTCTCGATGGCCAGCGAATCCATACAATCAGTGACACGCGTCCTTGGCACTATTTCAAAACCGTTGTTTAACCTTAGTCCCCCGCGCATTATCATTCGGACCAAGTCACCCAGCAGAATTCATCACAGCCGTCCGATCTGCAGACCCTCATCCAACGGTGATTGCTTGCCCAAGATGACCCGACAATTAACAAAAGTGCTCGCGCTGTAACCAAGCCGTTGACTTTCCATTTCCCTCTCCCAACCGTCGATTTTGCGCGAATCGACGACTCAGATTTGATCTTCTTTCCGCCTCCGTATAACGTTTCTCGATTAATCCTGACTGTTGGATGATGCCATCCAACGGCCGCGCTCCTCCGCACACCCTCCGATGCAGGATTTTATAACAGTTTCTTGTATTTTGCAGGGTTTTGAAGTTTTTCTTATTATAATCGAAAAGAACTCGCAGGCAGAGGGTGACGATCCTCTAGCCTTCGAAATACATTAAAAATCATTTCCGGGGTTTATATTTACACTTTATTAGTGAATTCATGAGTCATTGATGCCAGTTTGACCCTGCACACCCCTGGGCACCAAGAAACACAGTTAAATTGGGCGCAGTTAAAGAGTATCAGCACCGAAGACATAAGATATCAGAAGAGGAAGTTTGAAGACCCAAAACACGGATTTCAAGTTAATTAAAGGTGTTTTGGGGAACGACGAAGACATATGTCGAGCTGAGAAACCCTCCACCGCCATAAGAAGAGGCTAATTGAACCCTCTACAGCTCCAAAAGACACCTGCAGTCTCGTTGAGATCAAAGACCGTCGAACAATTAATACTAATTGAGCTATCTTATCTCTAATTGTCGGCAGAACCATTCGAGAAGATTAAAGAACAGTTCAGAAGTTGATCTTTCGATCATTAGACCTCAGGAAGCAGAAATAGAGCTACTCTAGCGTGACATCGAGCTTCAAAGGACGGGGAAAGCTCCCACTGAGCTTAATTGTAAATGTGAGTCAATTAATGCAGATAAACACCTGTAAATTTCTTCATCGAACCACTCAAGGATCGAGAAGTCACTAGTCTGTATTAGTTCAGCTAGGGAATCAAATACCACCTCCTCATTCTTCTATAAATACTTCGGTAGAAGATGAGAGAAAGGTTGGTCTCTGGACATC
>CM076578.1:1162949790-1163049487 GCA_034641835.2 Pinus albicaulis | reverse complement strand
TGTGTGAGCTCCCGTTGAGTTCTATCTTTGTCTGGGTTTTCTACACCAACAAGAGAGAGAGATTCTAGATCTGAAGTGCTGAGGACTTCCAAGAACCCATCCCATTGAGGAGAATTGAAAACATCTTCTTGTTTTCCTCCCAGGTGCCCTTAATACAAAAAATTCTTTCAAAAATTGTTCTTGTCTTGTCTATTGGATATATGGAGCAAACCCTTCTTTTTACTGCTTAATGTCTTTCTATGCATAGATCTGGTTTTTTGCAACTCTTGTCTTGATCAACTAACTGCAGATATGAAGATATTGGCAGCCACTTTTGATGTTAGGGCTATTAGTTATGCGTAGCTAAAGTGGTCTTTTTTCGTACACTTCGACAAAGGATTCATACTAACAACTTGCACCATTTGAGGATAGTCATTAGGGGAATTTTGAGGTCTAAAATGGGCCTCATAAGGAAATTATACAATAATAGTGGAAATAATAAAATAATATTTGATTACATCATCAAATTTTAGAGGGAAAAAAGAAAAAAACTACTTTTCAACTTATCTCCCAAAGCTGTTATTCAAATTTCAAATGGGAGTACTCGTTGGATGAAAAATTTAATTCTTCATCCAAGGCATACCCATGTTGCATACTTTTGATGGACGTTGCTACACAAAAAAATGAGAAATACATGAAAAACATGATTGCAATTACATTTTTTCATGTATTTCTTATTTTTCATGTAGCAGGGTCCATTGAAAGTATGCAACATGGGTACTCCTTGGATGAAGAATTAAATGTTGCATCCAACGAGTACTCCCACTCGAAATTTGAGTAAAAAATTTGGGAGATATGCTGAAAATACGAGTTGAAAAAGTAGTTTTGTTATTTTATTATTTTTTAATATTTTTACCCTTTTACTTAAAAAATGGTGAATCATCCCCCATGGTTGACATCATAATCTTAAATCCTATTGTTTCTTATAAAGTTTATTTTGGCTGTACTTTTTCTTAGGAGGCCCATTTTAGACCTCAAAATTCCCCTAATGATTTCATAAATGCATAAAATTCGGCATCTCGCTGAATCCATAGAAAAGTTTATTTGCCATGTAGGAAGGTAAATTAAATGAGCATATTATTTCAAAGGATGGTATTCACTTTGATCCCTCCAGGATCAAAGAAATTCAACAATTATATTTCCCACGAAACAAGAAGGAGATTCAATCTTTCAATGGAAAGATAAACTTTTTGAGGAGATTCATTCCCAATCTCGCTGAGTGCCTAAGATATATGATGGATATGATAAAGAAGGACATCGAGGTAAGATGGTCAAAAAATGCTAAGAAGTCATTTAATTCAATGAAATTTTCTTTAACATGTGCTCCCACACTAATCAACCCTGATTATGCATTAGATTTCATAATATTTTCATTTGCTTCCGAGCACTCGTTGGTTTCCGTACTAATGCAGAAGAAAGATTCCAAGACGGAGCAACCGATTGCATTTTTTAGCTAGACCATAAGAGATGTAGAGATAAGATATAACATAATAGAGAAGAAATCCTTAGCTTTATTGAAAGCATTGAAGGAATTTCGGGTATACATTTTACATTCTCATACCCTAGCCTATGTTCCAAATGTTGCGGTAAAGGATGTGTTGATGAAAATAGATCCAGAAGGGAGGCGAGGAAAGTGGATTGAAGCTATGCTTGAATATGAATTGGAGATCAAGTTGACAACGCTGATCAAGGGGTAGGGTATGAAAAAACTGATGGCGGAATCAAATCTAAATGCACTAGATATAAATCTGATTTCTGCACTTTCTGATGAAGAAGTTGGTGAATCGATGGCACAATTGGTATCTCAAATTTTTCTCTCATCACCTTGGTATGATGATATAGTTTATTTTCTACAACAATTAAATCCTTTGGTGGGTGTGTATAAAAGCAAAGGTATATCATTGAAATTAAAAGCTTCGATGTATTTTTTTTTATACAATGTGTTATATTGGAAAGACCCAAGAGGTGTCTTACTGAATTGTCTCATCGAAAGTGAAGTGAAGGAAGTGATGAGTGATTTCCACAAGGGTTATTGTGTCGGCCATTTATATTGGAAGACCACAGTAAAAAAATATTAAGGGCTGGTTTCTATTGGCCCACTCTTTTTGCTGATGTGTAGAAGACCGTGATGACTAGTTGTCACGAATGTCAAGTTTTCCAAGGAAGAGGAAGCTGCTCCTGTTACCTTTGCAACCCATATCAGTCTAGGCACCATTTCAACCATGGGGTCTTGATTTAATCGATGAGATCAATCCTTCATCATCCACCCAACACAAATGGATTCTAACGGTTACAAATGATTTCATGAAGTGGATTGAAGCAATCCAAACCAGGCAAGCAAATGATTTGGTTATTATTCAGTTTTTGGAATCTAATAGCTTGTCTACATTTGGTTGTCTGCAGAAGATCATCACGGATAACGAAGCTGCATTAAAATCCAAAAATATGGTGGAGTTTTGTGAGAAGTAGAATATCAATATGGGACATTTTACAACATACTACCCACAAGGTAATGGTTTGGCCGAGTCTTCAAATAAATATTTGGTCAACATTATAAACAAGATGCTGCAAGTGAACAAGAAAATTTGGCATAATAATTTCATCGATGCCTTATGGGAAGATAGTACTCTATGGGATTGATACAATCCTACCTCTCTTGCTGTCTCGACCATGAAGATGTTGCGGGAAATTGGTAGTGAGCCGAATGATGTTCCTCGACGAATAAATAAAATGATCCATTTACAACAAACCAGGGAGGAGGTGTTTCAAAACACTTCCAAGCTTTAGGAAATAATCAAGAAAGTATATTATTGAAAGAAAAAGGAAAATTACTTCAACATTGGTGCTGTAGCCCTCCGTTGAGATGCAAGAAATTAAGATAAAGGGAGGCATGGTAAGTTCAAGAATTTATGGAAAGGGCCATACAAGATTTTAGCTTCAAGAGGAAAAATTGCTTACCTGTTAGAAAAAATGAATGGAAAAGATTGCAGAGGAGGACCAGTCAATGGTAGGCTTCTCAAACAATACCTATTTTGATTAGAATTTTGAAAATTTTCACTATCATTGTACATATCATTTTACTTTTTCCGCCGAAGTGTGAAGGAGTTGATCATCGAAGTTTGGAGCCTGAAGTGAAGCCATAAAATTTCAGTGATTGGCTGCTGATTTATAAGCACAATAAGTTTCCATTTTAGTTTGAGTCAGTTCATTTTTTCATTCAGTTTTCTGTTTTGAGTTTAGTCTTTTGGTTTTGACTCCATGCCCAATGGTTACACTACTTGGTCTACAGTGTTCTTGACACCTCCAAGGAGATGCCATCCCCAATTGAAGCCAATGTTAGTGTCAGTCAGTTCTTCCTGTCACCAGTGATCAAATGGGCTCTTTAAAAATGTTTATTATGGTTTTGAGTCAAATTTTCATGGTTTCAGTGGGTCTTCAAATAAAAATTTGGTCACCGGCTAGTGGTGTCTAGGACTATTTCTACTCCTTCCAAAAATTTCACTTGCTGGTCATTATCATCTCTTAGTTCGATGAGTCATCATTACAAGGTCTTCATATTCATTTCAGTCATGCCATCATGGTCTTCATCCAACTCAGTGCCTCCATTAGGTCATTAGGGTTTCAGTCATTTCATGCATAAATCCGGCAAATGAAGAAGTGGAAGTAGGGATATGGCTCAATAAAGTTTTTTTCAAGTGTAATTTTAATTAAACATGATGTAATGAGTTCCTAATGTTCCTAATATGCATAGAAAGTTCCTAAGCTACATAAGTTTTCAAAGCAAAATGAAAATACATGTGGTGGGCCATCCCACTAATATGAAGAAAATTGACTATTACAAGCTACAAAAGACCATTTCAAACTCATTTTATCATTGAAAAAGAGCTCTCACCTATCAAAAAGTGCTTCCTTATCAATTTCAATCTCAAAATACACTCCAAAAGTGATGCCAAGCAACCTTGCTATGTTTTCTAGCCTGCACGCTACTTTTTCTGGCATGCACGAAACGTTTTCCTCTCAACATTTCCTTTTATCTCCAAGTGGAATCAAATCAATTTCTGAAGGTTTCTAAAGGCTATCAAGGTGTCAAAAATCATTTCACAAGTAAGTTACACCTCATTAAACCCTCCTTGAATCTCAATTTCATTGTTTTAGAGTGTAAACCCTCCATTGGTCCCTACATTACGTTTTGGTGGTTGGCCCATCTTTTCAAAGTTTGCAAGATAAAAATACCTTCCCATAGAATTTTTACCCTCCCTCACACTCAAAACCATCTCCCTTAGCCTTCAAACACCCTCACTCTCATCCCTTAATCCCAAAATGATAAACCCTAGCATAATGCTACATTTTTGGTAGTTTTCCTAGCTAGGATTGTATAAAAATTCCCTAGCCTAATTCCCATACCCATTTCACCCAATTCCACTTCCTATAGTTCACTAAGACCCCTGCCCACTTCCCTAAATTTTCCTACTCTCATTTCCCTTCCCTAATCCCTTCGTCCTATCCCTTCACTCCCTTCCCCTGTTTTGTCCCACTAGGGTTTTCCCCTTGCAAACTATCAAATGGAGGAGAAGAAGCCCTATAACAAAGGAGGCCATGTGCATAGGTATGATCCACTCAACCTAGATGGAATAATGTCCTGCGCACTTGCCACACAATGCTTTCAAAATTTTGGGTGAGTTATCACCCAAATTTTTTTTTTTAAACATCATTGTGTCAAGTTTGTTTTTGGTCATGGTTCAAAATTGGGTTTAGAATTCAATTTAGGATATGATCAAGAGTAGGTTAGATTTTCATAAGTTAAAAGCCCATCCTTAAGTCCAAATAAAGTATTTTTTAAGGTCCATTCATTTTCAAGTATCCATAATTTCCATTTGTGGGTCATTTCCTAAAATTTCAGGTCAAAATTGTGTAATTAGACAAGAAACCTTGTTTTCATAGTGCCACTAGTTCAAAAAAGTTGATTTGCGCTACGAAAGCGCTAATAGTTTCATAGCGCAAACAGGGAAAAATACACTGCTGGTGCTACGAAAGCGTGGTTTCTTAACTGTCTTGTCATCTGAGTTGAAATATGTCAGAATCCGTTGGGAAATGATAGGTTAGAGGTATGATGAGTCAGTTAATGATGAGATTCGGTGTACTTACCCACGTTGCAGTCATCATGGTCATGATAGGGTATGAATGAGGAATCATTCAGTTACGAGATGACATTTTAAATTCAAAATTTTTCCTAATTGGCCATTCTCGTTTCCTTTGCCTCCATTCGAGTGTCTAAGCTCTAAAGTGTCAAGCCAAACCTGTGGCTATTCCATACAATTTTTCTACATCTTCAAGTGAGGTGGATATAAAATAATCAAGCGAGGCTAATATAAAATAATCAAGTGAGGCTGCAGTTTCACATATTCAAGCGAGGCTGATTCAATTCATCAAGCGAGGCTGACAGGTTTTCTGTGAAGCATGGCAGAGGAAAAGAAAATCCACAAAGGGGGACACTGCTTGAGACATGAGCCTGAAGATATGAAGGCCATATTTGAAGACCCAACAGTGATGGAGGCATTCAGAAGAGTAGGTTGTCTTCGGTTTTGTGAAAAGTTGTAGGGTTTCAACACATAGGTTTCCAAATAATTTGCCTTGAACTTCAATGGAACAACTACCGAGGTTGGGATGCTAAGTGTGTCAATTACACTAGAGATTATTGTTGCTATTACAGAGATACCAAGAGGTCAAGAAACTTGGTTCAAAAATTTCAAATTTGATATGGAGCCATGCAAAGAGTTTATGAAACATGAGTATGTAGATATGGACCTTAATAATGCTATCCCTAGAAGCTGCATCAAAGTCACTTATGCAAAGTTGTTGCTCAACATTCAGAGATATTTTACATGTGAAGGAAGATATCATAAGGTTTACACATATCATTTCAAGCCTCTCCTGCATTTCACTGGTAAGATTTCACTTGATTTACCTTTTTATCTGCATAGGAGTCTTGCAAAAATGGCTGATAAAGTACAAGCCAAATCTGAAGGTTGTGAAACATCTTTGTTTCATCATGGTTTGATGAAGTTATTGATTTTTAATGAGCTTCAGAAGATAGGCAGGGATTGGTCATCCTTTTTGTTTATAAATGGTTTTGAGTTGGAAACCCTAACTCCTACTAGAAATCCTAAAACCAAAGGAACTCCATCACCACCAGTAGCAGAGTCTATTCAACCTGTGGTTGCAAAACTGAAGCTAAGGAAACAAGTTGAGAAAAGGACAGAGCAGACACAAGTGCTTGATACACCAACTCCATCACCTACAAAATACAGGTCAAAGATTGTCAAAGAGGCAAAATAGAAACAAGATGTCAGCAAGCAGGAAATTAAAAGATTAACAAGAAGCCAAGCAATGGCATTAAAAGGAAAAATAGTTGCTACAACTTCATAGGACAACCCAGTGATAAAGGGAAACTTAGATGACATCCTGCATGCTATTGACATAGAGGAAACGCCCATTTTTCAACCTGAGTGCATTGGAGAAGATGATCATAAACAGAAGAAGGCTAAGTCTGCAAAGAAGCTTCAGTTTGAGGGTGAAAATGCAGCCTTCATATTTCAAGCAAGAAAACCTATAACTAGGCATGTTAAGAAATTCAAGGAAGGCAACAAGGAAGTTAAAGAACCTATTGAGACAGCTAAAGCCCTTGAAGAAGTGGTTGATCTCTCACCACCTACAGTAAGGCATGCAGCCAAGAGAACAAAGAAGGGGAAAGAAGAAATGACAAAGTTTCAACATCTTGAGGAGAAATTGAGGTTGGAAAACCAAGAAATTGCTGTGATGAGAAAGAGGGCTAGAAAGCACAGTATTGAAAAAGCAGAGTTCAAAATAATGAAAGCACTATGGGAAGGTAAAATTGGTTTTATTTCTGAAACTCCAAGTAGTGCAGAGCAATTTTTCACATGGACAGTCCCAGTAATAAAGGAAGCCAAATTTGTTAGAGTAATAAATACTCACTTGAGAGCTAATAACAGGAGACTTAAAGATCAAGTGGAGGACTTGGAGTAGCAACTAAAATTGATTCAGTATGAGTTAAAGAACAAAGGTGTTAAAATGACAATCATTGAAGATTCAAAAGCTAAATTAAGTGAAAATGAAAAAGGGACCTCATGAAGGCTGAAATGAATGTGTTTTCAGTTCACATGGCTTTTTGATATGATGGAATCAATTTTATTTTGAGTTTTGGTACATTTTTAATTTTCATTTTGGAAAATTTTGGACAAAACTGCTCACTCAGTAGTTTCGTAGCGCATAAAGTGTAAAAAGGGAGAAAAGCGCTACGAAACTGCTGTAGCAACTTTTCTTGCCCTTTTTCATCTAATTTTTAGGGGTAAAAACATGAGTCAAGAACTAAAAATGCTGAGGAGGATGTATTTAAAGATAATTAAGTTATTTTTGGAGGAAACAGGTCAAGATTTTATAGAAAAAAAGGGTAAAAGAGAAGCGCTATGAAAAGCGCTACAAAACTATGTTGTTTTCGTAGCATAGTCTATTACAGCTCATTTGAATAGTTTGGAGATGGTTTTGGATTGTTGGAACTTAAGGAGGAGGTTTAGCATGTGTTAATTCAATTTATAACAACTAAGGAGCTCGAAAAAATGAGTTCATGATGGTCAGAATGTTTCAAGAGTGAAAAATACCCTATGCCTAGAAAATAGGGGATTGTTTCCTACTTTGATGGAGGTCAGCATTATGGTCATAAAGATTTGAAGCCTATCATCTAGATTCAACCATGTGTGAATACGGAAAATGATGTAATTTAGTTTAGATAAGGTTTTTATGGATAGAGATAAGGAGTTTGAATCCTATTTGTAATAGGAATGTTTAGTAGATTAGCTGTCTTTTTGTAATAAATACCATGTCATATGGTTATGCAAGGTGTCAAGAGTCAGGAATTCGATGTATCTAGCACAAGATAAGATTATCTCATGTTTTAAATGGTCTATAAAGGACCAAGAAGTCGAATGTACCAGGTTTGGACATTTTTAGCAAAAGACTGTGCTTATTGTAATTGACTGGTTTTCAGCTAATACAAATATTTCTACTTAGCCAACTTGACATTCATAAGGAGTTCTAGTGTGTTATTGTTATAATTTCATATTTTATTATCCTATTTCAATGGTGTTTGTCTATGTTACTCAGATTCATCTTTGATACTCTGACTTCCTATATAGATAAAATGACTATGTTTTTTACAGTTTCACATGTGTATCTCTTGACTAAAACTCTGATATGCCTCAACTTCCATGTCAAGTATATTTATTGGTTTATTGAAACTATTTTGACTCCATAAGCCCAATGTGTACTTGCTAATGTGATTTTAAACCTACATTTATCATCTATCTGATTATTACCCCACATAGAGTTAGCCATCTATATTTTTATCAAAAATGATTAACCCTTTGAGAGAGCCCTCTCAGGTTGAGGAGGCTAAGCCTCAATCAAAAGATTGGTTTGAAATAGTTACATGAGATTGATTTGATTAGCAGCCTATCAGGTCCAATTTTTTGATAACAGGGTGCATGAAGTTTTGTGAGAAAATTGAAAGAATCCAATACCTTGCCAAGCTTACTTGTTTGTTTGCCACTCACCTCAAAAGAGATAAGTCACAATTGTAGGGGTCACCTTCACAATCAAATATGAGGCCATATATAGAGAAAAATGAATACCAAAAAATGGTGAGAGGTGCTTCAAAAACCTAGATTTGGATATGAAAAATTAGAGACCTTACATCAAAGCTCATTACAAACATAACATCGAGAAAGTTTTTCCTGTTGATCAGCTTCTTGACAGGTTTTATGCATTGATGAGGGTCATCATGAGGTAATTCACATGTGAGGTTAGATATAGTAAGTTGTAAAAGTATCATATCATATTTCTCGTGCACTTCACAGGCATAAAGCCTCTTAACATGTCCTATTATCTCCATAAGAGCTTGATCAAGATGATAGGGAAGATGCAACATAGAAAAATTAATCATGAAGCCAGTCTCTTTCACCATGCACTCATCAAAATCATTGTATTACATAAACTTGAGGAGAATAACATCACTTGGTAGAACTTCATTCGGTCTCATGATGTTTTTCCTTCTGCTACTCAAACAACTAGCCAAGACATATCATCAGCTAAACCATCAACACCATCTAGACATATGGAGATTGGTTCATCCAACAGAGTTTCAATGAAGAAGCCCTTGAGGGCTGAGGTGACCAAAACCTATCAGAGAGGAAAGAGGCTTGTGTTATCTCCACAAATTGTGGAAGGGGACAAGCCTACATCAACAACACAGATATCACTAGCACAGTATGAGCCACTTTTTCAAGATGAAGGACCATCCCATCTTGACATTGGCAGGGAAGATTTGGAGAGGGAAGAAGATAATAAATCCAAAGATTAGGTAATCATGGAGAAATATAATGAAATTAGAGAGCCCAAGGACAACTTGTCTAAGGCCCACTTCATGATTTCATTCCTTGAGCATGAAAACATGAATTTGAAGGTCAACCAACTGATTTTGAATAGACACTAGGTGGATGCTAGTAAAGAGGTAGTAAAATGAAAATCCATAGTTTAGGTTGATGATTCAGATGAGAATGAAGAACAGTTTAGAAGGAAGAGGCCTAAAAAGAGCACTTTAGCAGCAAAGAGAGACATTTCCACCTAAGGCACAAATGACATTAGATGAGCTTATACTAGCAGGTATTGAGCAAGAAAAAGAATATTGCCTAGATAGAGTCAATAGACACTTGGAAAATCTCCTGAAGAGGGCTAAAAGAGACAACAACTTGTAGAGACACATGGCTACTCATTACTATACCAGGAATCAAGTCATCCAGGTCAAAGTCAAATAGTTGAAATAAAAACTAAAGGAAACCCTAATCAAGCAAAAGGAGAAGGGAAAGTTGGATATTCTTGCTGATGCTTCCCTCATTTCTTGACATACTATATCAGGTCTTCATGGAGCATGCCTAGACCAATTTTGAGCAAATTTCAAGAAATTTTGGTGAAAAGTCAATTTTTGTGCATTTTCGCAATTTTGAAAAACAGTCAGTGTGTCAAAAAGGTATGGTGGCCCACAATACGTTTTAGTTGGAGAGATCCAAACAGCATAAGGTCATCACCATTGGATTCTTTTGAAATCTACATCAATCCTAGTCAGCTTGAGCCCACTTCAGCCTCTTCTAGCAGGTCAAAAACTTAGAAAACCACTAAAAAATGACCATTTTTCCTCCTTTTTGAAGAGCAAGCTACCTTTTCATAGCAACTGTGGGAGAATGAAATTTTGAGGGGCTAAAATTAGTCACTTTTAGTGATTTAAGACTTCATTTTGTAGCCAAATGGAAGAGCTATCTCCAACATTTTTTCAGATCAACATTTTGACTCCGAGAAGGCCTCCAAAACTCATTTTTTCCTCACACGTTATGTTTTCTCCTGGCACGCTATGTTTTCAGTAGAATTCACTACGTTTTCTCTTGAATGTCATTTTTTGCAGTCGACTTGGTCCAATTTCACATTTTCTCTTGTAATTTGTCAATCTTGATGATGCAATGATGTTTTGAGATGTAATTGAGGTAGTTAAAGGTAAATATGAGGTAGATACATGCTTGTACAAGTCATAAATGGACAAAAGAATCCATTTTTCTAACTTAGGGAGAGCCTTGTTCACCTCCATAGTCTTTAGGGTTTAGGTGAGAGGATCATTTGATTAGTTCCTTGACTCATGGATTCAACCACTGAGAGTGGGGAATTGATATTTTTTCTATATGTATGCTTTTCTTGGTCATTTGACTGGTTGGACATCAGAGGTTTTAGACCATTGCAGCTTGTGCTTATGATTTTATTCAGAAGTTCAAAGGAACAATTGCAACTGTTATCTAGGAATTCATGTGCAGTGATTTTTTGATGTTGTTTCTTCTTTGTTATAGTATTTTATGAATGATATATATATTCTCTTTCCATGCCTTGATTTCCTTAGTGATCTTCCTAAAATTTAGATATGCATAATTCTTTCATGGTTCTTTTTTTTCGGGAAACTCATTTCATGTTTATTTCCTTCATTTTAATGAATTCATAAATGTATGTCATTAATATCCCCTCCACTCTTTCAAACCCTACACTACACCGACAAAACCCTAATCCATCACTAAAGCATTGCTACCTTGCTTCTTTATATGTTTGCAGTTGTAACCCATTGATACATTTGACCTAGCTACTCGGTTTTATTCCTTGATCCAACATCAAAACCATCAATCTTTCAAAACCCTAGAGCTGGCCTAACTAGCCTAAAATCTACTCCTCATCCTGTCAAACGTTTTGGATGTGATCTTATAGAGAGAGCCCTCTCTCGTTTGGTAGGGATAGATACAAAACTGAAAGCTTGGTTTGAGGCTACCTCTATCGGCATCCATTCATCGGCCTTGGGACATTGTGGAGGCTAACATTTATAGCGTCATTTTCGGGGAATGAAGTGACAGATCATTCCTGGGTGTATCGTACTTCTTCATCTTCATTTATCCTAAAGTTCTACCTTACCCCTGACATCCATTATTTCCCAACCCCACCATCATGCCATACATCCCATTAGCGCTAATCAAACTTCACTTTTCTATCATCCTCGCACATCACTCCACATCCGACGATCCTCAACGCCTCTCGGTCCCCCATCAGCCTCTGAAATTTAACAACAGAGGCGAGGGGGGGGTGTCCAAAATGGGCAGTAAAATCAAATTTTTGAGGAGATTTATACCAAACCTAGCAGAAATTTTAAGGAAAATTACCAATATGCTCAAGAAAGAGTCAGAAATAAAATGGACCATAGAAGCAAAACAATATTTTGATTTAGTCAAGCTAGCATTGACAAAAGCCCCAGTCCTAATCAATCCAAATTTTACTAAAGATTTCATGATTTTTTCTTTTGATTTTGAACATACTATTGCTGCTGTTTTATTGCATATTAAAAGTGAAGGACATGAGCATCTAATAGCTTTTTTCAGCAAAGCATTAAGAGATGCATCATTGAAATATAATATCATGGAAAAAAAGGCTTTTGCTTTGGTTAAAGCATTGAAGGATTTTATAATCTACATTATACATTCACATATCATAGCTTATGTTCCAAATGTAGTTGTTAAAGATATATTAACACAGAATCAAGGAAAATTTTAGGGGCTAATATTCGCAGGTGGGCTAATTTTCCATGGTTTTTCCAAAAAAAAGATTCGCCAATTTCCATTTTTTTATAAAAATGATTCGCCCAAATTTTATAGTATAAAATTATTTTACGTTGAAAATAGCCAAAATTATATAGACAATATATTTAATATCATTATAAATTTGAATAATTTTATAAATATATCAATAAACATTTTATAGTTTGCATATTAGGGACTAGTGAGATTCACCAATTTTTTAAACATCAAGATAATTTTCCATCCTTAAAATTATCCCTGCACAGAATGGACCGGATGGAAAAAGAGGAAAATTGATTGCAGTGATCTTAGAATATGGTTTGGAAAACAAGCCTACAAAGTTGATTAAAGGCCAAGGATTAGATAAATTGATGGCAAAATCCAACTTTCATGCATTGGACATTAACACGGTACATTATTTGGATGACCAAGAGGAATTGGTGACTCCACCGATTGATAAAGCATTCCTAAATTCTCCATGGTATGCTGATATTTTATATGTACTGTCAAATTTGAATGCTCCTCCTAGTTTTTCTAAAACAAAGGCTAGATTTCTAAAACTTAAAGCTGTTAAATTCCGTATTTTGGAAAATGTTTTGTATTGGAAAGATATTGGAGGTATTTTTCTTAAATATTTATTGAAGGATGATACAGATAGAATTATGCAGGACTTCCATGGAGGTGACTTCGGTGGCCATCTCTATTGGAAAACCACTGCTAACAAGATCATGAGAGCTGGTTTTTATTGGCCCACCCTTTTTCCTGATGTCCATAAGATGGCCACTGCTTGTCATAAATGTCAAATCTTTGAAGGAAAGAGAAAGCTATTGCCCTCACCCCTAAAAACCATTTATGTAGAGAGCCCTTTCCAGCAATGGGCATTAGACTTAATTGGAGAAATTCAACCCCATCCTCTACCCAACATAAATGGATCCTCACTGCCACAAATTACTTCAGCAAATGGATGGAGGCCACTCCTACTAGAAATTCCACTGAATCTATCTTAATAAAGTTCCTAGAAACCAATATCCTTTCTAGATTTGGTTGTCCTAGAAAAATCATTACAGAAAATGTTGCAGCCTTTAAGTCCAAAAATATGATTGATTTATGTAACAGGTATCATATAAATTTTGGGCATTCAACAGACTATTACCCTCAAGGTAATGGGCTGGCTGAGTCCTCAAAT
Source organism: Pinus albicaulis (assembly GCA_034641835.2). Taxonomy (NCBI): domain Eukaryota; kingdom Viridiplantae; phylum Streptophyta; class Pinopsida; order Pinales; family Pinaceae; genus Pinus; species Pinus albicaulis. The sequence continues at coordinate 1,163,036,038 of CM076578.1, read as the reverse complement.
AAAAGCCTGGTGAACATCATTAAAAATATTTTGGAGGAGAATAAGAAATCATGGCATTATAAATTGATCAATGCTCGTTGGGTTGCTAGGATTACCACAAAGAAATCAATTGGCATGTCTCCAAAGAGGAAGTTTACAACATACCTCAAGTAATTCAAGAGAATATCAAAAAAATATTTGACAAGAGAAGAAAGGCCAATGATTTCAACTTAGGAGATACAGTTCTAAAATGGGATTCTAAAAGAGAGGATAAAGGAAAGCATGGAAAGTTTGATAATCTTTGGCAAGGGCCTTATAGATTTCTAAAACTTAAAGCTGTTAAATTCCGTATTTAGGAAAATGTTTTGTATTGGAAAGATATTGGAGGTATTTTGGTTAAATCTTTATTGAAGGATGATACAGATAGAATTATGCAGGACTTCCATGGAGGTGACTCTGGTGGCCATCTCTATTGGAAAACCACTGCTAACAAGATCATGAGTGTTGGTTTTTATTGGCCCACCCTTTTTCCTGATTTCCATAAGATAGTCACTGCTTGTCATAAATGTCAAAAATTTGAAGGAAAGAGAAAGCTATTTCCCTTACCCCTGAAACCCATTTATGTATAGATCCCTTTCCAGCAATGGGGATTAGACTTCATTGGAGAAATTCATCCCCCATCCTCTACCCAACATAAATGGATCCTCATTGCCACAAATTACTTCACCAAATGGATAGAGGCCACTCCTTCTATAAACGCCACTAACTCTGTCATAATAAAGTTCCTAGAAACCAATATCCTTTCTAGATTTGGTTTTCCCAGAAAAATCATTATAGACAATGTTGCAACCTTTAAGTCCAAAAATATGATTAATTTCTGTAACATGTATCATATCAATTTTGGGAATTCAACAGACTATTACCCTCAAGGTAATGGGCTGGCTGAGTCCTCAAATAAAATCCTGGTGAACATCATTAAAAAGATTTTGGAGGAGAATAAGAAATCATGGCATTATAAATTGATCAATGCTCTTTGGGTTGCTAGGCTTACCACAAAGAAATCAATTGGCATGTCTCCAAAGAGGAAGTTTACAACATACCTCAAGTAATTCAAGAGAATATCAAAAAAATATTTGACAAGAGAACAAAGGCCAATGATTTCAACTTAGGAGATACAATTCTGAAATGGGATTCTAAAAGAGAGGATAAAAGAAAGCATGAAAAGTTTGATAATCTTTGGCAAGGGCCTTACATCATTGATGCTTTTAGGGGAAACAATGCTTTTTTTCTCAAAGAGTTGGATAGTACAGAAGTATATGGAGGTCCTCTCAATGGCAGGATGCTGAAACATTATTTCTTTTAAAAATTCAGGCTGAATTTTCATCATTGCAAATACCACAGTCCTACAGTTTTCAATAATTTGTTGGACAAGGTTGAAGCCCAAAGTGAAGGCCCTAAGCCTAGTTTGATGAGCAAATATAAAAACAGAAAATAAATTAGTTGAAGATGTTGCAGAAAATGGAGCTTTCAAGGCTATTGGTCTTTGGTTCCTGACACTTCATTTGGAGAAGTTCCATCCCCAGCTGGAGCCACTGTTAGTATCATATAATTCATAGGATCTCAAGGTGATTGGATATTTCATCTTCTCTACAATTTCATATTAAATTTTTTTCAATATTCAAATGATTTCCAATAAAAAAAAATATTAAAAACAAAAGAAACGAGGGTATAAAAAACAAAAAAATAAGGAAAAAGGAAAAAGAAAGAAAAACCCCAAAAAGAAATAACACTAAAAGTGCTGCAAGTTCAAATTCCACTACTCATTAGATAGGTTTGTTCAATCATATAGTTTAATCATGATTGGACAATTTTGAATTTCTATTGATAGGTTAGAAAATAAAGATATTCCAAACTGTTTAATCTTGGCATATTAATAGATAGGTCGAGAATGAAATTGGATCAACAGTTTAAACTGAGTCAATGGATGAAATAAGGATAGGTGTTAGGTTAAAGATTTAAAAATAAAAATAATTAAAGGGTTTGCTAGTGCAAATGCACCCTGCAAAAAGAATAAAAAATGTTATATGATTAGTTTGGGTCAGTAGATATGTTGAGAAAGAAAAATGAAAGGAAAATGTGAAGTTTGTTCTACAAGGTAGAACATCAAAATTTCATTTTTCCTATGGTGGAAGAAGAAAATCAAAATAGAGGGTGTTTTCACTCAAAAGGTTGGAAAATGGGTCATGTTTTAAAGATTAGGGACCAAATTATATTTCAAAATTGTTTGGGCATACCTTCTGTCTCAATTTTACCCTAAGTTTCAAAGATATTATTATCCCCTTTATTCCTAACCCCCATAAAACACTCATATTCTTCATTTATCCTAAAGTCCTACCTTACCCCCGACATCCATTATTTCCCGACCCCACCATCATGTCATACATCCCATCAGCGCTAATCAGCCTTCAATTTTTCATCATCCTTGCACATCACTCCACATCCGACGATCCTCAACACCTTTCGACCCCCCATCAACCTTAGAATTTTAAAAAAGGGGGGGGGGAGGGGGTGGTCCGAAATGGGTGGTACCCGATACCACAAAAATTTCAACGTGGCACCCCAAGAATTATTCACACACCCCCCCTCTGATACCATTCACTGCCATCACCCCCCTGTGAAAAGCGGTTTCTGCCTTCAGCCAAACCACCACACCTTTTGATCGTTCACCAACATAGTTAAAACCTGAATTCATGCCCAAATCAGAGTTTACTTTGCTAATGCTATTCTAAAATTACAGGTACTGAATTCGAAGAGAAATCACAAAAAACTATTGTTGAAGAGAATTCACTATTCGTCAAAGAAAATTTATTAGCTCTCAGCAACTCTAGTTACGTTTCTTTCTCAATTCTTCAGCTCTTTTCACGTTGCCCTTTTAATTATATCCCATCCCCAATGCTGACCTGTAACAAATTCCATTCTCTGTTCCCTTATTCTTTCATCCCATTCTTCATTTCATAGAGAAAAATAAGCTGAAGAAGACAAATCATGCCTCCTAAGAAAGACAAGGAGCCTTTTAACCCTATGGTCTATCCTCAGGTAGACTTAGATCATATTTCCCTGACAAATAGAGATTATAAATTCCACAAGACAGAGACATACTTTAATTTATTCGATGTCTATTGCTGGCTCGAGGACAAATTCGTTCAAAAATTTGATGACATATGCCTTTGGGAGACCAAATTTCCTTTTTACATCTTTCCCAAAACCCATAGTTTCCCAGAGTTCATTAGAAAATGTCAATCCTATTATGACATTAACCAGAGAGCGATAGTTAATCCAACATGATAAATATTGTTCCATATTGACGCCCAATCTATCCAAAAGATGATGCATGCCCCCATTGTTGAGAATACTATTCTTTTTTCATATCAGGCCCTTAGAGAATTATACCAGAAGCTAGATTTCACTAGCAGGGCTAAAACCTTGGAGATTTTCATGGCCGCCAATGCCCCAATTCCTACCAAGAATCCACCCTATCCTTCATCCATATTTCCTGATAGGACCCAACACATTGTTACTGTTTTATCATATCTATTAGGGTATCACACTGATTAGTGGGTAGATGAAGCCATGATTGGTTTCTTATTTTTTCCTCAGATGCCAAGCCCAAAGTCATGTCCAACTATGCCCAGTTTCTTGCAGATGCTATTCATGAGTAGTTCCTAAAGTTTTAGATAGAAGAAGTTTTCAAATACACCTCTGTGTTGGTGTACATGTTTGTCTATTTTTAGTTCAGCAGGTTCAAGTTTGATATGATGAAGTTGAATGATGATTCTCAGCCCTAATCAGTGATTTTCTGGACTACCTTATTGATGAAGGAGCAAAAAAATTACTCCTACAAGAGATTTGTCGATTTATATATGTGCACTCAACAGTGCAACAGAGCCAAGGGTCAGTGAGGAAATCAAGAAGGTGATGCAGTTGACAGAGAAGATTAGAACAACAGATTGGTACCTCTACCAAAATTACACATAGATCAGAGTTTATGGAAGTGAATTGGCCCCATAAAAACTACCCAAGTACCTATCCATGTGAATCTTTTCACTAGAATACATTAGACAAATGATAAATGCATATGAGGTGCATTTTTATTTGCAAAAAATAAGTTCCGATTCAGGATCAAATCACAGATTGGTCCATTCATTTGCAACAATAGAGCTATAGGGGATGAGGCAGATATAATATTAAAGGATATGAAGTTCACTCATAGCTTCACTTGGTCATATGATCCCATCAGAATCATTTCTAAGAAGAGGGTAGAGAATAAATCCACACCATACATTCATACCCATAGATTGGAGATAGAAAAGTACATGAACCAAGAAGAATGGGAAGCAAACACAATCCAGGAGGCAGAAGAGCAGGTCATTTCCACTTCAGGAATACAAACAACAACTCCACAAGAAAGGAAAGCTGCAGGAACAAAATATGACAAAGGAAAGGAACCAGAGAAGGAAACAGGAAGAAAAAGGATGAGGGATGACCAAACATACATGGATATTGATACATCCACCAATGATTTTAGGATGAAATATAGGAAAAGAGCCATAGTACACATGGACATTGACCAGGCCAGTGAGAAAGATCAAAAAGTTGTTATCACAACCAGATATTCACCAAGCTCCTCTCCAGTAGGTGGCCAAACAATTTTCTCAACATCTTCTGCCACCGTTCCTTTCCAACAGAAAAGTGTGTAGACTCCAATATCTACTACCATTGCAGGACAACAAGAGGATGATATATATGATACATTTAAAGAAATCAAAAGGAGGAATGAGATTCTGAAGACCAACACTTATAATCAGTTTTGGAAACAAACAATCAGCTCCCAAAGTAGGCTTCTGTCAGCTTTTGACTATGAAAAGGGAAGAATGAAGATGAATTTCTTAGAAGCAAAAATCCCTCAGCCCAAAACCACAGCAGGATACAAAAAGACATATTTTGAGTTTGATGTAAAACATATTCACCCAATAGATCAAATGGAAATGCATAAGCAGACAAGAGGAATGATCTCTTCCACTTTAACTAGTACAACCATGAGTTTCTAAAATATGTAGGTTACATTATCCAACACAAAGTCACAGTTGAATATGGAAAAGATTTCCTCCATGGCCAAAGACTCCAGGATTAAATCCCTGGAGGATTTAGTGATGCAAATTGGGTACAATCCATCAAATATAGCAGTGGAAAAAGCACTTGTAAAGAAGAAGAATACATATATAGATGCTTTGAAGAGGAAGCTCAAGATTCCAGTAATAGAAGATCCTATGACAAAGGAGATAGAAGAAAATGAAACAAAGAAGGCAGAAATGATGCAATTGATCATTGAAAAAGCTAAAAAAATCAAGAAAATGGAGAAAATGGTAAAAGAAAGACAAAAAGTAGTGACAGATGCAGTGAAGGAAGCAACAAAATAAGCAGTCAAGGCCATGACTCCACTGCAAGGAGTCCCTCTTGCTGTCATTCATTCAAAAACTTCTATAGATACAAGTACACCAGGAGAATGCACTGAAAATATAACTAAGGAAATGGAAAACATGTCCTTACAGACAGCAGAAATTAAAAAGTTGCAAGATCAAGTCAGTGACAAGATCAATTAAAAGGGAAAGATTCAACACATACTACAAAGTTTCACATTAGCAAAAATTTAAATGAAAGTTTGTAGAAGTCCCTTAAGGAGTCCTCAACTGGGATCATGGTAGGAAGAATGAAAGAAATTATCAGGCAAAATATAATTGACTCCATAAATGAGATCTGGCCATCTATCCAGATAATATTTGAGCAGAGGGATTTGATTCATTCGGTAAGTGTTGCAGTAGAAAAAGAAAATGAGGAATTAGGGGATAAGCCTGAAAATGCCAATAACATTATCAAATTTCTCAACTCCAAAAGCAGTGAAGAATTGGAACCCATGGGATTAGAAGAGAGGACAACAACTATAATTGAAGTTAAAAAAGTGTTGAACAAAAAGAATTTAGTTGCACATGTCGAAGAAAAATGTAATCAGCTTCAGATTGGAGTAAGCAGGTTCTTCAACAGGATGGAACCTATAAACAAGAAAGGTTTTCCTTCATTATTTATGATTAATGATAAAATTATGGCAAAACTAGATTATGTAAAGAAACTGAATGCCATCTCCAAGGATTCATCCAAACATGAAAATATGAAGAACACAATGGTAGGGAGGGATTTTTATGAAGTTCTCAGTAATGATATCTTCATACAACATGAAATCAAGCACCTTTTTCAGGTGAAGCCAACATTTATGAAATACACAGAAACTGATGAGATATACGAAAGATTAATCAGAATCAAAATTCCGAGTCCAGAAGGTTGGGAGAAATTGTGTGATTTGCAGGAATGATGACCTCTCAGCATGATGACAGAACAACCAGCTCAAAAAAATGTCCACATCAATAGATCTACTGTATTGGTATAGCACAACAACATCGAAATTTCTAGCACAACAAACCACTACAATGCTTAGTAAAGGTTTTTGGAAACTTGAAGACATCTGTCAAAAAACCGTTACAATGTGTCCATGCATGGGACACAAATGTCAAAATTTAGTTATTTTGTAATAAATGAACATATTTCCTCTTTTGATACGGAAATCAGTAGGAATTTTCTTCAGTATTAGGGGTTGGACCCTAGATTGTAAGCGCTTTTCATTCGAAGTATTTGTAATTTTCGAGCTAGAGCATCAATAAACAAACAAATTTTCAAGATTCATGTGTTGTGCTATCCTGGGGATGTTTTTCCTTTATCATGTTTAATGTTTTTCCACTATCATATTTTCATGTGTATCATTTAAAATTCTAATTTTAAAACATGAAATTTAGATTAATATTTATTGTCCAAAGTACCTTAATTTTGACTATTTTTTACAATTTTAATGGTTTATTCTGATGTATGGTTTAATAATTCTTAATTTATCTTAAATCATTACTGAAAACTATTTCTTCATTTCATAATTTCACTCTGTTATAAAACACTAGAATATACAGCTAGCTTGCGTTGCATTTGCTTTGAAAAATTGATGCATACACCCGACCTGTGTTGACTCCATAGCCCAATGGAAATTGTTTAAAGAGATCCCTTAAATCCAACCAGAAGAAATCAATAAAAAAGAACTCTCACATTTAATTTAACTAGCCTAATATGAGAAAGCTTAAAAAAAATCTAAATCTTATAGAGAGATCCCTCTCTGAGTCTAGGAGAGCAAGATCATAGGCTTCAAGTGGTTTTGATGTTGTTCTTTATAATTTAGTCTTGCCAATATTATAAATTTTAGAGTGATAAAATAGTGGCGACCATACTAGGGACTTAGCTAAATTTTTTTAATTTTCATCTGAATTCAGAAACCCTAGTTAAAAGCACTATATGATACACCTTTCTTTTAATATTGATTTCTTTTAGTTTTGAAATAATTAGTTTTTTTGTGATTTTTATTTAAATTATGGATCCAAAGAGAATATCCACCAGATCCTATCCAGATCCAAATACTCCTCCCATTTTATACAATCCTCAGAAGATCTTGAGGAAAACTCACAGAATTGAAAGTCAAACGAGTAGCAGAGTTCTTCATAGATCTAGCTCCATACCTGAAAGCTTTGTCACTTTGCAAGATATACAATTTGATTTGCATTTTGAACAAGGTCCTTTCAGAACCAAATTTGAGAATTGGAATGACCATACAGTCTTTGATCCATCCATATTACATCAAAGTCCAGTGAGAGAATCATATTCCCAACTACAATCTGATATCCAGCTTCTCTAGGATTTTGATACTCTCCAATATTTGGTGACCGAATTTACTTCCACTGTTGATGAAGCCTACCTATAGAAATCTATAGAGTTAACTTCCTTAAGCATAGCAGCCTCTTCAATTTCATCTCAAAGAGTCCATCTTAGGCCAGTTAGTCCTATAAACTCCATAATCTCTACCACTACTATTGCTCATACCCACACTCAAACCGTTACACAAACATCTTCTCCCATTACCTTTACCCATCCTACCTCATCCACTGTTCACCTCCTTCCACCACCTCCACCAATCATGGTAGCTAGAGATGCCCCATTGGTGCTGCCAACACCTATACCCCCTATGGCCCAGGATTATCAATCTAAGATTCCAAAATTTTATGGGACTGGTCCTATGACTGCCCAACAACATATTGATAAAATGAATGATTTCTTTTACCTACAAGAAATTGATGATGAAAGTGCCAAATTGAGAATGTTTTCTCAGAGTTTAGGAGGTGAAGTCAGAAAATGGTTTAAGGGTTTAACTGCTAATAACATTCATGATCTCCCAGCTTTTCACCAAACATTTATTAATAGTTGGGAAATCAAGAAAAATCCACTGCAAATTTTGTCAAAATATGAGAGTATTAAGCAGTCTCCATGAGAGAGTGTACAATACTACTGCACTAGATTTAACAACATATATATCACACTCCCTGCCCACATGAAGCAACCTCAAGGGTTAGTAATGGTTAAATTCCCAGATGGATTTGACCCGAACATGGCCTATCAGCTCAGGGAAAGAGACTCATCAACTTTAGAGGAAATGCAAAGAGATGTTTTAAGTGTAGAAGCTAATTTATTATCAAAAAGGGCTAGGATGAGGACTGAGAGGAGAGTTACAATAAGAGAACAACCTGTAGCCTCTACATCTGATGCCAAAATTGAAAATTTTGTAAGGACTATGGAAAGGATGATGAATAGAATTAGTCTGAATGAAAGAAACATACCCAGAGAAAATCAACCAGCTCCCCAAAACAGAAATCACAACCCAAGAAGAAACCCTCCTCCAGGTAGATAGAGAGACCAAAGAGGCCCTAATTAGCAGATTAGGACTCCTTTTCATGAAAACTACACTGATGAAGATGAAGGAATAGTGGAGGAAGTTGAGGAAAATTAGATTAATTTAATGGGGATTAATGAATATGATTCTATTTTTCTTACAGAAGAATAAAAAGAATTGTTTTCACTAACCTAAACAGAACTCAAATCTGAAGAATTTGATGTTTACAAACTGGGTTTTTATAATTCCATTATGGAGGTTCACAGACAATACAATTCAAGAAGTAAGAGAAATTTTGATAATTTTGATAAAAAGAATTCAAAAAATTATGCCAAGAAAATATCTGAATATGAGGTAAAGAAAACAATAGAAAACAAAAATACAAATGTAAATAAATCAGAAAAGAAAAACACAGAAAATAGTACCAAAAAAACAGTAGATATTCCTTCAGAAATGCTCAGACAAACATTCCTAGTACAAGAAAGAAAACTAAAATTACTCAAAAGGTAGTGGCTAAAAGAATTGATTTGTCAAATCTACAAAAAACTCAAACACCATTCGGTATCGAGAGTGAAATTGCAAAACTAAAGATATCTATCCCTCTCATTGAATTGATCAACAAAAATGTCTACAGGTCTCAAGTTCTAAAAGTGTTAAATATAGGGGAGGTTACAGATACTATCAATTTAAGTGATGATTAGTTTGAACTTTTGTTTGGGCTAGAGGTTGATGGAAAACCCTAGGAAGGGGGTATCCCTCCTTTTTATGTAATTTTAAACGTTCATGAAAAGATTCTTAATAACACCATGTTGGATTCGGGTGCATCCCACAACCTTATGCCAAAGGCTGTCAAGGAGAAGCTTGGCCTTGAATTCACTAGACATTATACAGATTTATACTCTTTTGACTCTAGTAAATTTAGGTGCCTAGGTCTGATTAAAGATCTTTGTGTCACTCTAGCTCATATACCTAAAAAGAGTTTAGCGATGGACATAGTTGTAGATGATATTCCCCTAAATATGGAATGCTTTTATCTCGCTCATGGGGAGAAAAATTACAAGGGACTCTACAAATGGACATGACATATGCTACAATACCAGTGTTTGGTCAATCAAGAAGACTATACAGGGAAACATTAATGAAGTACATGGTAAGTAGCCAAGAAAAACCTCACAATTACCCTTTGTATTCTGTTCACATTGACCTTGAATCATTAATTTTGTATAATGATGGAGCCATAGATTCACAAGTTTCCCATATAGAAAATGATTATAAAGAAAATAATGGCAATCAAATACAAACAGAACAACTAGATCCAACAAATGAACCTCTTTGGAACATGAGATTTGATGGCTCATGTGGCAAAGCTGGCTTATGAGCAGGCATTTGGGTGTATAATGCAGGAAAAAATAGTGCACAATGTCATCCATACAAGTTAAATTTTCAGTGCACAAATAACATTGCAGAATGTGAAGCCCTACTCCTAGGATTACAGATGTTGAAAATATTAGGAGAAAAAAGGATCTATGTATATTTACATAGATCCAATATTAAGAGCTTATAGAAATGTTGTACTTGATTTTTTGAGAACATTTGATGAATATGATCTAGGAGTAATTCCCAGAAATCAGAATTTCCTAGCAAATGGTCTAGATTTTTAAGCAAGTACCTGTTAACTGCCTCACCCAAAAAAATAGTACACAATTGAGGTCAAATATCGTCCTTATGTGCCAGATAACATGAGGTACTGGAAAGTATTTGGCAGTGACAAACAAATTGAAAGTTTCCTACAATCCAAATATGAATTTGAAGACAACAATATATATTTGGATTGTGAGGAAGATAGTCTTGTTGATGTACAAATAATGTAGAAAAACAAAATACTTGTAATATTCCAAAATTAGCATGTAGATAATTGGAATATTATTTTTTTCTTTTGTCATTTAGATAGATGAATAAGTCTGTAAGGAGACCCATAAATATCTTTAGTAGGAATAAAATCCCTCTTAATGTGAATAGGGATCATATTGATAGCTACATAAAGCACCTCCATGTGTGAAAAGGGGCTAAAGCATGTGGACAAGGTCAATGTTGACCAAATCAACAACGTTGGTATGGATGGAGTGGATCATCAATGACAGACAACGCAGTATTAATGGGAGAAAGTCTCCATGAGAGTAGTGGCTTTAATGAGTGGGACCCAAGGTGAGAAGGCTCACATTTCATATAAGGAAGGGGAAGTTAGCCATAGATGTTTATTTTGATTGATTACTGATTTTGTGGTCTATATGACTGTTTGCACTCTTCAGTTGTTTAGTGGAGTCTGCTGTGATGTTTAGCACAAGGGTGTTCTCAAGCGGGAATCCCACACTCATCCTCAGGGGACTTCGATTGCCTACTCAAGAGATATTATTGAGCTGTATATTCCACATTCCGGCATCAAGCCAAGCTTCAGTCTTCAGCTACAACACAATTTCTGTTAAGAGTTGTGTTGTGTTCCAGGGTAGAAGCAATGAAGGATTGATAGGGCCACTTTCAGTGTTTGTTTTTCAGTGGAGAGGTAGCCTTTCCATTGGGAGGCCAAAAAGGAAGGTCCTGGAGCTTATTTACATATTTTGGCATCAGGCCAAACTATTTCCACCTCCTACAGTGTAATTTTCGTCAAGGAATGTGTTATTTTATTGAGTATTTGTAGTGGAGGTTTCAGTGCTTCAGTTGGAGGGTTAGATCTTTAGTGTTGGGGTCAACCTTTCACTTAGAGGATCTATTGGAGGATTTCCATACATTTCTACATCAGTTTTAGCCACCTCCTTCAAGTTATTGAGTTACAACTACTATTTAGCCCTAGGGCTGCATTTTGACATTTTTCATTTTGGGTGTATTTCCGGAAACCATTTCCGGGTTGTCTTGGAAATGCGCTTGGGAGATTAGATCTTTATCCCTGACACTATTTGAGACATATATCAGGATATATACATTATTACAACTTCCAGCAACAATTACCCTCATTAAAAATGTGTTGTATTGGTTCTATTGCATTTGTATAACAATTATTCTTCATGTTATGACATATGTATTCATGGCAGGCTTGTTTGCCTTGATTATCTGAGTTGTGCCCATATTTATTGTATTTATTTGCTGCTATTTTCCATAATAAAATGGCCCCATGTTTGTCACACATGTTGGTGTAATTTTATTCACTACTATTTCCATTATATTGTTCTAGATTCCTCTCTATTCCATTTTGGAATATTACAGTGGTATGAGAGCATAATCTTCACTCAGCCTATGAGTTTCAGTCAATATTCTATCAGAAGAATAATAAGAAGAAGTAGAAGAAGAAAACTAGATCTAAAAAGATGGAAGGAATGAGATTTGCCTCATATCTTTTCAGATCTGTGAAGAACCTCTCCAAGGAGGTCAAGAAGATGAGAGAGGAGAGATGGAATGAGACCTCAAGAGGGTTTCAAGATGAGGAAGGTCCATGCACTTCCTATCAGCAGAAGAGAAAACCGGTATTGCATAGAGCTCCAAAAAGATCCACTATGTCAATTTTCTTCGAAGATGAAGGTGAAAGACACATAGATGGAGGAAACTTAGATCATGAGATTCTAAGTGATTATCTTGGAGAGTACAAGTCTCAATCAAGGGCTTTCAAGGAGAATCTAACTCTCCCACAGTTCATTCATCTCAAAGAAGAGAGGAGACTTTGCAGCAATAGAAGGAGAACAAAATAGATTTATGTTGTCTACATTTGATGGGTCATCCATATGTACAACAAGGGCTTGGAGGAGGAAGTTATATGCATTATTCCTACTACATCCAGTAGTAGAAAGAGAAGTTGTTGAAATTGTAGCGCTGCACCTTGAGGGTGAAGAAAACATTTGGTGGTTCAGCCATTTGAGACAGGCAAGAGTGACTTCTTATGCATATTTTACTAAAAGGCTGATCAAGAAATTTGATAAAAGACAAATGGAGGAAGAGAAAATTCCACCACCACTTGCTGCAAGAGTACTTGCATTAGGAGAAGGAACACTTTCACCCTTGCAAAGTGGTCTTGATCTCTTTACACTTAAATTCCCATGAATTATTCAGGAGATGCATTAGGAGGAGGATAGTTTTTCTAGCACTGGTGCAGTAGTAGAGGAGCAGCCATCATCATCACCAGCAGTTGGAGGAGTTATCACACCAGTAGAAGGAACCATTGTAGTTGTACAAGCTATTCCCAAGGACCAGCTTAACCAAGGTATGCAAACATTTCCACTTCCTATTATTTCATCACATCATATGGGGATTTGTGGGGACATGCCATCAGGGTAATTACATGACCTAGGGTCAAAGCACACTGCTGATTTGGAGCAGCAGACTATCATTGTGCAGAGGACCCTTGACTGGTTCAAGGAGGAGATGTATAGCCTTCCTGGTATTTCATTATTAAGATGCACACAACACTTTGGGTTGGAGTGTATAATTTTGAAGGATAGGATGAGCATAATATTAGTCAACCCAATGTATAACTGTATGTTCAACATTGTGCATGATCATGAGACAACATATGCACCATCATGGAGATCAGCATCACTGTCATTAAGTAGTAGTGATGAGTTGGGCGCCCAAATATTATTGGGAAATTCTGATGACCATTACACTTGTATCTTGATGAGCACATCCTAGCTCAAAGAGAAGTTTTTTCCTACAACATATTTGGAACCTTATGGGTTCAACATGGTAATTGATGAGTGGTCTTCATGTGGAGATCTCCAAGAGGTTGCACTTCAACATCCCATGAAGTGCAAAGGTAGTGATCAGATTTGGGAGGATGGTATTCTCCTTTGGAGGGATACCAATTTGGAGCATGGTAGGAGACACACACATTTGGATGAATGGGTGTGGATGGTGATCAAGGGGTTGGTGAGCCACTTGCAGATCTATGGCATAGGGAAACATGAGGCATGGCTACGCTGGCAACCCTTGAAAGAGTTTGGCCATCATGTAACATATCCTATTTCAAAGGGTGTGTTAATGGTTGGGACATGGAATGCCACTTACATCATGTGGAAGCAAGGAGTTGGGATGTACTGGGGTGATGTGATATTTTCATATCAATCATCATGTTTTTACTCCATGGTCTATATGATGATGGTGTGAGGAGGAAACAAGAGCTATTGTTTCTTTGGTTACTCTTGGGAGAGTATGGGCTGATTTTATCCCATACTTTGCATGATGTTTCATGAGTAGCATATAGCACAATCATAGTGCAAAAGGGGCTACTCCTTAGCTTTGGAGGATTAGGAGTTACTTCCACATAGGAAGGAGTCTCCCGTATGTATCAACATTATGGTATGTGACTTTGGTAGTGGGCATGTCAAAGAGGGGAGTCATAAGATGACAAGAGACTTATCACAAAGGCTAACAACGCTGTCACTTGGGAGTATGTATCTATTGATGCAGTGTTCCAAGTGGAGTATATATTACTTCACATTTCAGAACACTATGGGAAGATTCTCATGGGAAGGCTCATCCATGGACCTCATTTTTAGCCTACTCATAGTGTATGATAAGGGTTGTGTTTTTGCACTTATTGATCATCTAACAAAATATTTTCATTCTCTTGCCATTTACATATAGTGCATTGCTCCACAAGAGGGTAAGTTTATATGTGAGCTTCATGGTCTTTCTAAGGCCAACATTTATGATGGAGATAGACATCTTTTGTATGGCTTTGGGCAAGTGTTGTTCTATTCTTGGTATGCTGAGTTGATATACAATCCCATTTACTACTTCCTAGTAGATGAGCAAACATGCACAACTAGAAAATGGTTGAGAGACAACTTGCCACATTATGTTCTGAAACAACAGGGAGCAAAACTGCACTGTATCCACTTGGGAAACCATTGGTACCATCCAAAATCTCACAAAACACTCAGTATATTTCTCATCTTGATGCCATGTTGTGATGCTATACTATTTGTGGAATGGTTTGGGCAAACAAGATTCATGAAACTAGAGAGGGGATCTCAGAGGATCCAGTTGCCTTCTTGCCTCTTGAGGGAAACATTATTGCAGCCCAAAATCAACATCAGCTCTACACTTTTCATAAGTGGAGGGAGAGACAGTGTGGGGTAGACAATTTGGTCTATCATGTTCAGTTATGTAGCCCACCTACATTGTAGGAGCCAAAGGTGGAAGAGTTTTTCTATGAATTACCAATTTGGAGGGTGATTCATTTTGTTTGGATGATAGCTTGGGGATTGGAGCTTCACATGGGAAGGAAGGTTCCCAATATTTTCTAGATTCCATGCCTCAAGAAGGCATCTAGACAACATATAGTTTCCTCCATGGATATTCCACTTCTTCATGATGATAGCCATTTGGATTTGTCACCAAAGGCTAACTTGCACACTTGGGAGGAGAAACTAGGGGAAATATTGATGAGAGAGCATCTTGTTCAGTTGAGGAGCTTTTCATATGAGGATGATACAAGAGGAGGAGTGGAGGCTCTTTAGTTCTATCATTGTAGTTGCTTGAGGACAAGCAACATTTGGGAGGGGAGGACTGTAATATTCAAAAATTAGCATGCAACGAATTGGAATATTAATTTTTGCTTTTATCATTTAGATAGATGAATAAGTTGGTAGGGAGACCCATAAATCTCTTTAGTAGGAGTAAAATCCCTCTTAATGTGAATAGGGATCATCTTGATAATTGTATAAAGCACCTCCATGTGTGAACAGGGGCTAAAGCATGTGGACAAGGTCAATTTTGACCAAATCAACATTGCTGGTATGGATGGAGTTGATCATCAATTAGAGACAGCACAATGTTAATGAGACAAGCAAGCAAACTAAAATTACTCAGAAGGTAGTGGCCGAAAGAATTGATTTGTCAAATCTACAAAAAACTCAAACACCATTGAGTATCGAGAGTGAACTTGAAAAATTAAAGCTATCTATCCCTCTCACTGAATTGATCAACAAAAATGTCTATAGGTTTCAAGTTCTAAAAGTGTTAAATATAGGGGAGGTTACAGATACTATCAATTGAAGTGATGATTAGGTTGAACTTTTGTTTGGGCTAGAGGTTGATGGCAAACCTAGGAAGGGGGTATCCCTCCTTTTTATGTAATTTTAAACGTTCATGACAAGATTATTCATAACGCCATGTTGGATTTGGGTGCATCCCAAAACCTTATGCCAAAGGCTGTCAAGGAGAAGCTTGGCCTTGAAGTCACTAGACCTTATAAAGATTTATACTCTTTTGACTCTAGTAAAGTTAGGTTCCTAGGTTTGATTAAAGATCTTTGTGTCACTCTAGCTCAGATACCTAAAAGGATTTTAGCAATGGACACAGTTGTAGCTGATATTCCCCTAAATATGGAATGCTTTTATCTTGCTCATGGGGAGAAAAATTATAAGGGACCCTGCAAATGGACATGACATATGCTACAATACCAGTGTTTGGTCAATCAAGAAGACTATACAGGGAAACATTAATGAAGTACATGGTAAGTAGCAAGGAAAAACCTCACAATTACCCTCTGTATTCTGTTCACATTGACCTTGAATCTTTAATTTTGTATAATGATGGAGCCATTGATTCACAATTTTCCCATATAGAAAATGATTCTAAAGAAAATAATGACAATCAAATACAAACAGAACAACCAGATCCAACAAATGAACCTCTTTGGAACATGATATTTGATGGCTCATGTGGCAAAGTTGGCTCATGAGCAGACATTTGGGTGTATAATGTAGGAAACAATAGTGCACAAGGTCATTCATACAAGTTAATTTTTCAGTGCACAAATAACATTTCAGAATATGAAGCCCTACTCCTAGGATTACAGATGTTGAAAATATTATGAGAAAAAAGGATCTATGTACATGGTGATTCAAAGTTGGTCATAAAACAAATAAAAGGACAATACGCAGCAAAACATCCAAAATTAAGAGCTTATAGAAATGTTGTACTTGATTTTTTGAGAACATTTGATGAATATGATCTAGGAGTAATTCCCAGAAATTAGAATGTCCTAGCAAATGGTCTAGCTTTTTTAGCAAGTACCTGTACATAACCTCACCCAAAAAAACAATACACAATTGAGGTCAAACATCATCCTTCTGTGCTAGATAACATGAGGTACTGGAAAGTTTTTGGCAGTGAAAAACAAATTGAAAGTTTCCTACAATCCAAATATGAATTTGAAGAAAACAATATAGATTTGGATTGTGGGGAAGATAGTCTCTTTGATGTACAAAAGAATGTAGAAAAACAAAATACTTGTAATATTCCAAAATTAGCATGTAGATAATTGGAATATTAATTTTTGCTTTTATCATTTAGATAGATGAATAAGTCTGTAGGGAGACCCATAAATATCTTTAGTAGGAATAAAATCCCTCTTAATGTGAATAGGGATCACCTTGATAGCTACATAAAGCACCTCCATGTGTGAATAGGGGCTAAAGCATGTGGACAAGGTCAATATTGACCAAATTAACAATGCTGGTATGGATGGAGTGGATCATCAATGAGAGATAATGTTGTGTTAATGAGAGAAAGTATCCATGAGAGTAGTGGCTTTAATGAGTGGGACCCAAGGTGAGAAGGCTCACATTTCATATAAGGAAGGGGAAGATAGAAAAAGATGTTTATGTTGATTGATTACTGATTGTGTGGTCTGTATGACTATTTGCACTCTTCAGCTGTTTAGTGGAGTCTGCTGTGATGTTTAGCACAAGGGTGTTCTCGAGCGGGAATCCCACACTCATCCTTAGGGGACTTCGAGTGTCTACTCAGGAGATATTATTGAGCTGTATATTCCACATTCCGACATTAGGCCAATCTTTAGTCTTCAGCTACAACGCAGTTTTTGTTCAGAGTTGTGTTGTGTTGCAGGGTAGAAGCAGTGGAGGATTGATAGGGCCACTTTCAGTGTTTGTTTTTCAGTGGAGAGGTAGCCTTTCCATTGGGAGGCCAAAAAGGAAGGTCCTGGAGCTTATTTCCATATTTCGACATCAGACCCAACTATTTCCACCTCCTACAGTGTAGTTTCCGTCAAGGAATGTGTTATTTTATTCAGTATTTGTAGTGGAGGTTTCAGTGCTTTAGTTGGAGGGTTAGATCTTCAGTGTTGGGGTCAACCTTTCACTTAGAGGATCTATTGGAGGATTTCCATACATTTCTACATAATATTTCTCCACCTCCTTCAATTTATTTAGTTGCAACTTCTATTTAGCCCTAGGGCTGCATTTTGACATTTTACATTTTGGGTGTATTTTTGGAAACCCTTTTTGGGTTGTCTTGGAAATGTTCTTGGGAACTTAGATCTTTATCCCTGACACTATTTGAACCATATATCAGGAGATATACATTATTAAAACTTCCAGCAATAGTTACCCTCATTAAAACTGTGTTGTATTGGTTCTCTTGCATTTGTAT
Organism: Pinus albicaulis; assembly: GCA_034641835.2. NCBI lineage: Eukaryota > Viridiplantae > Streptophyta > Pinopsida > Pinales > Pinaceae > Pinus > Pinus albicaulis. The sequence goes on along the minus strand of CM076578.1, from coordinate 1,163,017,746 downwards.
AACATATATTCTTCATGTTATGACATATGTATTTATGGGAGGCTTGTTTGACTTGATTATAGTTGTGCCCATATTTATTGTATTTATTTGTTACTATTTTCCATAATAAAATGGCCCCATGTTTGTCACACATGTTTGTGTAATTTTATTCACTGCTATTTGCATTATATTGTTCTATATTCCTCTCTATTTCATTTTGGAATATTAAAGTGGTATGAGAGCATAATCTTGGCTCAGCCTGTGAGTTTTAGTGAATATGCTATCAGAAGAATAAGAAGAAGAAGTAGAAGAAGAAAAATAGATCGAAAAATATGGAAGGAATGAGATTTTCCTCATATCTTTTCAGATCTATGAAGAATCTCTCCAAGGAGTTCAAGCAGACGAGAGAGGGGAGATGCAATGAGACCTCAAGAGGGTTTCAAGATGATGAAGGTCCACGCACTTCTTATCAGTAGAAGAGAAAACCGGTATTGCATAGAGCTCCAAAAAAATCCACTATGTCAACTTTCTTTGAAGAGGAAGGTGAAAGACACAGAGATGGAGGAAACTCAGATCATGAGATTCTAAGTGATTATCTTGTAGAGTACAAGTCTCAATCAAGGGCTTTCAAGGAGAATATAAATCTCCCACAATTCATTCAGCTCAAAGAAGATAGGAGACTTTGCAGCAATAGAAGGAGAAAAAACAATAGATTTCTATTTTCTACATTTGATGGGTCATACATATGCACAACAAGGCCTTGGAGGAGGAAGTTATATGCATTATTCCTGCTACATCCAGTAGTAGAAAGAGAAGCTGTTGAGATTGCAGCGCTGCACCTTGAGGGTGAAGAAAACATTTGGTGGTTCAGCCATTTGAGACATGCAAGAGTGACTGCTTATGCATATTTTACTGAAAAGACAATCGAGAAATTTGATAGAAGAAAACTAGAGGAAGAGAAAATTCCACCACCACTTGTTGCAGGAGTACTTGCATTAGGAGAAGGAACACTTTCACCCTTGCAAAGTGGTCTTGATCTCTTTACACTTAGAGTCCCATGTATTATTCAGGAGATGCATGAGGAGGAGGAGACTTTTACCAGCACTAGTGCAACAATAGAGGAGCAACCATCATCATCACCAGTAGTTGGAGGAGTTATCACATCGGTAGAAGGAACCCTTGTAGTTGTACAAGCTGTTGCCAAGGACCAACTTAACCAAGGTATGCAAACATTTCCACTTCCTATTATTTCAGCACATCATATGGGGAGTTGTGGGTACATGCCATCAGGGAAATTACATGACCTAGGGTCAAAGCACACCACTGATTTGGAGCAGCAGAATATCACTGTGCAGATTACGCTTGATTGGTTTAAGGAGGAGATGTATAGCCATCCCGATATTTCATTATTGAGTTGCACACAACACTTTGGGTTGGAGTGTATAATTTTGGAGGATAGGATGACCATAATCCTAATCAACCCAATTTAAAACTGTATGTTCAACATTGTGCATGATCATGAGACAACAGATGCACCATCATGGAGATCAGCATCACTGTCATTAAGCAGTAGTGATGAGTTGGGGGCCCAACTATTATTGGGACATTTTGATGGCCATTACACTTGTGTAGCATTGGATAGGAAAATGGTTGATGGAAGACATATTATGATGGAAGACATATCCCATTATTATGATGGATCTTTCTACTTGTCGAGATGTTTCCGTTGATATATGGCATGCCATGTAATTCTTCAGGGTTTGAGAGATATTCATGTTTGAAGTTTGTACCCCCAGTTAGTGGGCTAAACCCCCATGGGGTTGGATCATGGGTCATTGAAAAGTAATAATTAATATTTTTTAAGCTCCTAAAATCCCTCCCACGTTCACTTGTTGAAGCCCCTCTCAACCTAAGCATTTATATAAATTTTGATCGTCGTTTCCTCCTTATGCAAGGGACTTCGCGATCTGAAACAGGTCATCGTGGAATTTTCGCTCAAATTTTTTTCTACGAAGGTTCAAAGATGAAATTTTTATGAGGGGAAGCCGAAATCCTAAGGAAGCTGCTGTAAAAATTTCAGATCAAGGTGCGCAATATTTTGGAGATATGATCTGTGGAAGTCAGGGTTTTTGCAGGCTCCTGAAATTAATCTCAAAGAAGTGACCTTGGTAAAATCGTCATAACTCTCTCTATGAGTATCAGATTGGAATTCTGTAAAATGTGACAGATAGTGCACAGTCTTTGGTTTTTTCTCTATCAATTTCAAAGATGAATGAAGAAACAGTGACATGTGGCATTCCATACAAGTTCACTCTTCTGAAACAGTCCATAATTAGGGCATTGTGAGAGATTGGGTATAACTCTCCCTTGAAGAATCCAAATTGGGTCAGACCTATGGCATTGGAAAGATGACTCAGAGGAATACTATAGGACTGAGAATTAGATATTGAGGATCTGAAATAACAGAGATGCACTAGATTCAATATCGAGCTCCTAGAAGGCAAGAAAAATCTAGATCATGTGTTGTCAAGGGTTGCAAAGGACCAGAATTTCTATGGAAGAAAAGCAAAGAAAGGTGCAGCAGAAGGTAGCATAACAAGAGCAGAAACCAAGGTGCATAATAGCAGCAAGAAGTTCATCATATGAAGTCTTCAAGTGGGCAGCACTGCATATAATCATTGTAAAGGTATCATTGTACTAAGTCATTGTAAATACATTATTGAAAAAATTGTACTAGTGTCTATCTGTCAAGGGTTGAAGAGGTAGTATTGGGAGGTCTAGGATCATCATTAGGTGGTTGTGTGAAAGTTGGGGCTATGCTCTAGTATATCTTCTTCTTCTACATCATTCTATATCATTGTAAAATGGACCATTTTCCCTAGTACGAGAGTCCATTCTTCTTTTATTATTCTATAGTGTGGTAGGGTGGTGCTAGGGTGAGTTGTAGCTCATTGGGTGTTGGGGAATCCGTTCAGTTGACTACTGAATAATCTCGGGCGTTGGAGCATCCATCCAGTGGGAGTTGGAGAAGAATTCTTTTCTAGATTCTGGGAAGTTGGAGCTTTATTTTCAATTGGAGTTGAATATTAAAGCATTATTAGAAAAGCATTAGGTGGTTTTTGTCTCAGAGTGGGTTTCCAACTTAAAAACTGTGTGCATTTGTGTTCCTCTTGTTTGTTGCTATCATTGTATAAACACTGATAATAATTGAAGATTAACTAATGCTCTAATTGAAAGGAATATTGATTCACCCCCCCTCTCAGTATTTCCAACAATTGGTATCAGAGCTTGGTTCCTTCAATAGCATTTTAACAACTGGAAGGAGGTCATGGAGCATACCAAGAATGGTGTACCTCTATTCAATGAAAATAATTATGCACTTTGGAAAGGAAGAATGGAGGTCTATCTCTTGGCGCAAGGTTACGAAGTATGGGACACTGTTCAAAATGGATTTACATCAACCGCGGATGAACAAGGTAAGAAGAATTTGGTAAATGATGCAAAAGCAAAGAATATTATTATCGGTGGACTTATTGAATCTGCTTATCATAAGGTGTTGGGTTGTAAAACTGCCAAAAATGTATGGGACAAGCTTGAGAATATATATGCAGGTGACTCAAATGTCAAAGAAGTAAAGCTTCAAATCTATAGAGAAAAATTTGAGCAACTCAGAATGAAAGAAGATTGCAACATTGCTGCATACTTCCAATACGTTGATGAAATAACCAATACTTTGGAAGGATTGGGAGAGCCAGTTGACGAGAAGACTATTATACGGAAGATTCTTAGAATGTTACCAGGGAGATTCAACCCAAAGGTATCGGTCTTAGAATACAGTGCAAATCTGGACAAACTCAGCAAAGAGGAATTACATGGAGTTCTCATAGCATATGAAATGAGACTTGATGAAGAAGAAGGTACTTCGCATCTAGAAACTGCGTTCGTTGCATCTAAGAAAACCAATAAGGATAAACAACCTTCAATTGAAAAGACATGCACCTGCAAGTGTGAAGAAAGGGAGATGATGAAGAAGGTCTTTCAGATGAAGAATATGCTTACTTCACGAGAAAACTAAAAATTGGTAAGGGACAATTCAAAGGTAAACTTCCATTGATATGTTTCAACTGTAATGAGGTTGGGCATTTTGCAGCAAAATGTCCAAACATAATTGATGGCAACTCAAAAGGAAAGAAAGGCTTTAAGAAATTCAACAAGCAAGGATCCAAAAGGAACTTTCTCTCTAAAGAAGATATCTCATCATCCGATGACGAAAATGACAGTGAAGAAGAAGCCAATGAGAGAGTATTGTTTATGGCCAAGTATAATAAACCCAAGAACAATAAACAAGAGGTATCAAACAGTGAAGAAGAAGGAATGACCATAGAAGAATTTTATAAGGAAGAAATCAAGCTTATAAAATATCTCAAGGCAGAGAAGATCCGTTCCAATACTCTTGAAGAACAAGTTCAAGGTCTCAAAATTGAAGTTGAAGAACACAAATGCATTGAAGAGTCACTTCAAAAGAAGTTGGAAGAAAGCAACCAAGAAAGGGAAGAATTAGAAGCCAAAGTAGTCTCGCTGCGTGAGGAAGTGAAGAAAGGAAAAAATATCCAAAACTATGCCAACAGCTCAAGGGAATTGGAAGAACTCATCAATAATCAATGATCTTACAATGACAGAACTGGCATCGGTTAAAAATAAGAAGAAGCAGGACCTTCTACAACAAAATACAATGAACCTATGAGATCTGACATGCATGTAGACTTCACTAGACAAGATTTACAAGAACAACCTTGGAAGACAATTCCTCAATGAAAATTTCCATCCAGGTACCAACATATTTTTTATGGCTACTGTTATTCATGTCGAAAATTTGGTCATAAAGCTGTAGAATGTCGCACGTACCCTAGGAACGAATAAAATTCTAGGAGATCTGTCAAATATGAACCTCCCAGGGCTCAATGAAACATCAATAGATTTGAGCATTTAAGAAATAATATTGAATGTTACAAATGTCGAAACTTTGGACACATAGCCAAAGACTGTAGACTTGAAAATCCTCCAGAAGAATCTTCGAAGTCACGGAATGAATGAACATGGAAGAAGAAGAAGAATGATAATTGTGCTCTCGCTTTCAAGGCTCAAAAGAAAAAATATGTGTGGTATGTTGATAGCGGTTGCTCAATGCATATGACTGGAGATAGAAATAAATGTGTATCTCTGAAAGAGAAGAAGGATGGAATCGTGTCCTTTGGAAATGATGGATCTTCAAATGTTATAGGATCGGGTACTGTCACTCTCGGAAGCAAATATGCTCTAGCCAAGAATGTTCTATTGGTTGAAAACATGAATCAAAATCTGCTCAGTGTTGGACAAATGTGTGATCAAGGACACACAATACTATTCAACTCCACAAAATGTGAAATCAAGAAAGGCATGTATGGTGAAATTGTGGCTATAGCAAGTCGAGCTCCAAATGACATATATGTTCTGGATGAAGCAACTAAAGCATGTCTAATAGCTAAAGAGGATGATACAATAATTGGTAGCAATGATGATCGACTAAGTAAGAATTTTACTACAAAGGTGCAAAGTGATTTCAAGATGTCTTTACTTGGTGAGCTGACATACTTCTTAGGGCTTCAAATATCTCAACAAGAGAAAGGAATATTTATATGTCAAGCCAAGTACATCAAGGAAATGCTCAAGAAATTTAAAATGGAATATTGCAAACCCATCCTTACTCCAATGGTAACAGGATGAAAATTGAGCATAGACGACTCATCTAAGGATGTGGATCAAAGGTTGTACAGATATATGATTAGTAGTCTTCTATATGTAATAGCCTCCTGACCAGATGTTATGCAAGCAGTTGGACAAGTAGCAAGATTCCATGTAGCACCAAAAGAATCACATATTATTGTCGTCAAAAGAATTCTTCGATATCTAAAGGGCACAGAAGAATATGGCTTGTGGTATCCCAAGGGTAACAATCTCATTATTCAAGCCTTTATAGATGCAGATTGGGTAGGAAGCGTTGATGATTGTAAGAGTACTAGTGGAGCAACATTTTATCTAGGTGGTTGTCTCGTATCATGGTTGAGCAAAAAGCAAACTTCAATATCGTTATCTACAGCGGAATAAGAATACATTAAAGCAGCATCATGTTGTACTCAATTCCTTTGGATGAAACAATATTTGCAAGATCTTCAAGTACAATTCAGTGAGCCTATTCCCATATTCCGTGACAACACTAGTGCCATCAGCATCTCCAAGAATCCTGTCATGCATTCAAAAACAAAACACATTCCAACCAAATATAATTTTTTTAGAGAACAAGTTGCTGAAAAGAATATCAAACTTGAGTATGTTTGTACAAAAGAACAAATTGCTGATATCTTCACTAAACCTTTACCTCGTGAAGCATTTGAATATCTTCGTCAAAAGCTTGGGATTCTCCCAAGTTCTCATTAAATTACAGGTCTGCAGGACGGTTGTGTGTCAGCGAGAGTGGAAGTGTGTACAAGTCCGTAAGATGGTTGTGTTTTAGGGGGAGTTACCCTTTGTCAATGATATCAAAGGGGGAGAGAATGTTGTAGGAAGAGGTGTCATGATCGCAGGGGGAGTACTTGTGTTTCCATCAATGCCAAAGGGGGAGATTGTTGATCAGCGATTGTCATTGATGTCAACCCAAGTAGCACCAGGGGCTAAACCAATATTGCATTGGAATTTTGACCTACCAAATTAATATATTCTGGGTCAATAATGCTTTTGATGTTTTCTAATTTTTGATATGTTTCTGTTGATATATGGCACGCCATGTAATTCTTCAGGGTTTGAGAGATATTCATGTTTGAAGTTTGTACCCCTAGTTAGTGGGCTAAAACCCCATGGGGTTGGGGCATGGGTCATTGAAAAGTCATAATTAATATTTTTTAAGCTCCTGAAATCCCTCCCATGTTCATTTATTGAAGCCCCTCTCAACCTAAGCATTTATATAAATTGTGATCCTCATTTCCTCCTTATGCAAGGGATTTCGCGATCTGAAACATGTCATCGTGGAATTTTCGGTCTAAATTTTTTTATACAAAGGTTCAGAAGCTGAAATTTTTATGAGATGAAGCTGAAATCCTGAGGAAGCGGCTGTAAATATTTCAAATCAAGGTGCGCAATATTTTTGGAGATATGATCTGTGGAAGTTAGGGTTTTTGCAGGCTCCTGAAATTAATCTCAAAGAAGTGACCTTGGTAAAATATTCATAACTCTCTGTCTGAGTATCAGATTGGAATTCTGTAAAAAGTGACAGATAGTGCACAGTCTTTAGTTTTTTCTCTATCAATTTTAGAGCTGAATGAAGAAACAGTGACACATGGCATGCCGTACAAATTAGATCTGCTGAAACAATCCATAATTAGGGCATTGTGAGAGATTGAGTATAACTCTCTCTTGAAGAATCCAAATTGGGTCAGACCTATGGCATTGGAAAGAAGACTCAGAGGAATATTACAAGACTGAAAATCAGATATTGAATTTCTGAAATAACAGAGATACACCAGATTCAATATCAAGCTCCTAGAAGGCAAGAAAAATCTAGATCATGTGTTGTCAAGGGTTGCAAAGGACCAGAATTTCTATGGAAGAAAAGAAAAGAAAGGTGTAGCAGAAGGTATCAGGACAAGAGCAGCAACCAAGGTGCATACAGTAGCAAGAAGTTCATCATATGAAGTCTTCAAGTGGGCAGCACTGCATACAATCATTGTAAAGGTATCATTGTACTAAGTCATTGTAAATACATTATTGAAAAAATTGTAGTAGTGTCTATCTACCAAGGGTTGAAGAGGTAGTGTTGGGAGGTCTAGGATCATCATTAGGTGGTTGTGTGAAAGTTGGGGTTATGGTCTAGTATATCTTCTTCTTCTACATCATTCTATATCATTGTAAAGTGGACCATTTTCCCTGGTACGAGAGTCCATTCTTCTTTTATTATTCTATAGGGTGGTAGGGTGGTGCTAGGGTGGGTTGTAGCTCATTGGGTGTTGGGGCATCCATTTAGTTGACTACTAAAGAATCTCGGGCGTTGGAGCATCCATCCAGTGGGAGCTGGAGAAGAATGCTTTTCTATATTCTAGGAAGTTTGAGCTTTATTTTCAATTGGAGTTGAATATTAAAGAATTATTAGAAAAACATTAGGTGGTTTTTGTCCCGGAGTGGGTTTCCACCTTAAAAAATATGTGCATTTGTGTTCCTCTTGTTTGCTGCTATCATTATACAAACACTGATAATAATTGAAGATTAACTAATGCTCTAATTGAAAGGAATATTGATTCACCCCCCCCTCTCAGTATTTCCAACACTTACATCATGTGGAAGCAAGGAGTTGGCATGTATTGGGGTGATGTGATATTTTCATATCAATCATCATGTTTTTACTCCATGGTCTATATGATGATGGTGTGAGGAGGAAACAAGAGCTATTGTGGCTTTGGTTACTCTTGGGAGAGTATGGGCTGATTTTATCCCATACTTTGCATGATGTTTCATGAGTAGAGTATGGCACAATCATGGTACAAAGGGGATACTCCTTAGATTTGGAGGATCAGGAGGTACTTCCACATAGGAAGGAGTCTCCCATATGTGTCAGCATTATGGTATGTGACTTTGGTAGTGGGCATATCAAAGAGGGGAGTCATAAGATGACAAGAGACTTATCACAAAGGTCAACAACATTGTCACTTGGGAGTATGTATCTATTGATGCAATGTTCCAAGGGAAGTATATATTACTTCACATTTCAAAACACTATGGGAAGATTCTCATGGGAAGGCTCATCCATGGACCTCATTTTCAGCCTACTCACAATGTATGATAAGGGTTGTGTTTTTTCACTTATTGATCATCTAACAAAATATTTTCATTCTCTTGCCATTTACATATAGTGCATTGCTCCACAAGAGGGAAAGTTTATATGTGAGCTTCATGGTCTTTCTAAGGCCAAAATTTATGATGGAGATAGCCATCTCTTGTATGGCTTTGGGAAAGTGTTGTGCTATTCTTGGTATGCTCAGTTGATACACAATTCCATTTACTACTTCCTAGTAGATGAAAAAACATGCACAACTAGCAAATGGTTGGGAGACAACTTGCCACATTATGTTCTGAAACAACAGGTAGCAAAAATGCACTGTATCCACTTGGGAAACCATTGGTACCATCCAAAATCTCATAGAACACTCATTATATTTCTCATCTTGATGCCATGTTGTGATGTTGTACTATTTAGCATATGTGGAATGGTTTGGGCAAGCAAGATTCATGAAACTAGAGAGGGGATCTTTGATGATCCAGTTGCCATCTTGCCTCTTGAGGGAAACATTATTGCAGCCCAAAATCAGCATCAGCTCTACACTTTTCATAAGTGGAGAGAGAGACAGCGTGGGGTAGACAATTTGGTATATCATGTTCAGTTATGCAGCCCACCTACATTGTAGGACCCAAAGGTGGAAGAGTTTTTCTATGAATTACCAATTTGGAGGGTGATTCATTTTGTTTGGATGATAGCTTGGGGATTTGAGCTTCACATGGGAAGGAAGGTTCCCAATATTTTTTAGATTCCATGCATCAAGAAGGAATATAGAAAACATATAGTTGCCTCCATGGATATTCCACTTCTTCTTGATGATAGCCATTTGGATTTGACACCAAAGGCTAACTTGCACACTTGGGAGGAGCAAGTAGGGGACATATTGATGAGAGAGCATCTTATTCAGTTGAGGAGATTTTCATATGAGGATGATACAGGAGAAGGAGAGGAGGCTCTTCGGTTCTATCATTGTAGTTGCTTGAGGACAATCAACATTTGGGAGGGGAGGACTATAATATTCCAAAATTAGCATGCAACTAATTGGAATATTAATTTTTTCTTTTATCATTTAGATAGATGAATAAGTGGGTAGGGAGACCCATAAATATCTTTAATAGGATTAAAATCCCTCTTAATGTGAATAGGGATCATCTTGATAGCTGGATAAAGCACCTCCATGTGTGAACAGGGGCTAAAGCATTTGGACAAGGTTAATGTTGAGCAAATCAACATTGCTGGTATGGATGGAGTGGATCATCAATGAGAGATAGCACAATGTTAATGGGAGAAATTATACATGAGAGTAGTGGATTTAATGAGTGGAATCCAAGGTGAGAAGGCTCACATTGCATATAAGGAAGGGGAAGGTAGCCATAGATGTTTATGTTGATTGATTATTGATTTTGTGGTCTGTATGACTGTTTGCACTCTTCAGTTGTTTAGCGGAGTCTGCTGTGCTATTTAGCACAAGGGTGTTCCCAAGCGGGAATCCCACACTCATCCTCAAGGGACTTCAAGTGCCTACTCATGAGATATTATTGAGTTGTATAGTCCACATTCTGGAATTAGGCCAAAGTTTAGTCTTCAGCTACAATGCATTTTATTTTCAGAGTTGTGTTTTGCTGCAGGGTAGAAGCAGTGGAGGATTGATAGGGCCACTTTTAGTGTTTTTTTTTTTTTTTTTCTCAGTGGAGAGGTAGCCTTTCCACTGGGAGGATAGAAAGGAAGGTCCTGGAGTTTATTTCCATGTTTTGGCATCAGGCACAACTATTTCCACCTCCTACAACGCGGTTTCCCTCAAGGACTACATTATTTTATTGAGTATTTGCAGTGGAGGTTTCAATGCTTCAGTTGGAGGGTTAGATATTTAGTGTTGGGGTCAACCTTTCACTCAGAGGATCTATTGGAGGAGTTCCATACATTTCTACATCAGTTTCAGCCACCTACTTCCAGTTATCCAGTTGTAGCTACTATTTAGCCTTAGGGCTACATTTTGACATTTTGGATTTTGGGTGTATTTCCAGAAACCCTTTCTGGGCTGTCTTGGAAATGTGATTGGGAACTTAGATCTATATCCCCGCCACTATTTGAGCCATATATCAAGAGATATACATTATTAAATCTTCCAACAACAGTTAATCTCATTAAAACTGTGTTGTATTGGTTCTCCTGCCTTTGTATAGTAACTATTCTTCATGTTATGGCATATGTATTCATGGGAGGCTTATTTTCCTTAATTATCTGAGTTGTGCCCATATTTTTTTTATTTATTTGCTGCTATTTTCCATAATAAAATGGCCCCATGTTTGTCACACATGTTGGTGTAATGTTATTCACTGCTATTTCCATTATATTGCTCTATATTACTCTCTATTCCACTTTGGAATATTACACTAATTTTTTTGATGTAAATACAGATGTAAATATTCGAACTAACAAAACTGTACAAAGCACAAAAAATAAAAAAGACTTAGAAAAAGAAGAATTCGAAATACTCCAACTCAATGATAATACTCTGCCTAGAGGGCTGGTCCCTTTAGAGGAATTATTTGACTTTAATAATGTGGCAAAGAAAACCTAAATGGAACCAACTGGAACAAATATTGAAGAATGTAATATAGGAACTGAACAGAACCCCAAAATCATCAAACTATCAAAATATTTTCCTATAATTACAAAAAGAAGATATAAATCCCTGTTCAAAGAATTCATTGATGTGTTTTCATGGAGCTATGAGGATTTAAAGTCTTATGATACAAGCATCACACAACATAAGATTCCAATTAAAGAGGATAAAAAACCTTTCAAACATAAATTGTGTAGAATAAATCATGTTTTGATGCCTTTAGTTGAGAAATAAATTAAAAATATACATGAATAAAAAATCATAGTACCAATCAGATATTCCAAATGGGTGTCCAATATTGTCCCAACTAGAAAGAAAACAAGCGAAATTAGACTCTGTATTGAATTTATAAATATTAATAAAGTATCTCTTAAGGATAATTACCCTTTACCAAAAATGGATCATATATTGCAAAGGGTAGTAGGTTCCAGTAGGATATCTTTATTAGATGGTTTTTCTGGTTATAATCAAGTGTTAGTACTTCCAGATGATCAAGATAAGACAACTTTTACAACTCCTTGGGGGACTTTCATGTATTTGAAAATTCCCTTGGGATTAATGAATGCTGGAGCTACCTTTCAAAGGGCCATGGACATTGCATTTACTGATGAAATTGGTCACTTTATTGTAATTTATTTTGATGACATCACTGTGTATTCTAAAACTAATGAAGAACATTTAACACACTTGAGGAGAGTTTTTGAAAAGTGCAGAAAATTTGGAATTTCCTTGAATCCTAAGAAGACATTATTTGGACTAGAAGAAGGAAAAATATCAGGTCACATTATTTCTCAAGATGGAATCAGAATTGATCCTAGAAGAACTAAAGGAATGATAAAAATCAGTCATCCCAGAAATCTTAAAGAACTCCAATCATTCATTGGTAAAATAAACTTTTGGAGGTGATTTATACCAAACCTAGCATAACTTTTAAGGAACATTACCAATATGCTCAAGAAAGACTCAGAGCAGATTTTACTAAAGATTTCATGATTTTTTCTTTTGCTTCTGAACATACTATTGTTGTTGTTTTATTGCAGAAAAATAGTGAAGGACATGAGCAACCAACAGATTTTTTCAGCAAAGTATTAAGAGATGCATCATTGAAATATAATATCATGGAAAAATAGGTTTTATAGTCTACATTATACATTCACATATCATAGCTTATCTTCCAAATGCAGTTGTCAAAGATATATTAACACAGAATGGCCCGGATGGAAAAAGAGGAAAATTGATTGCAGTGATCTTAGAATATGATTTGGAAATCAAACCTACAAAGTTGTTTAAAGGCCAAGGATTAGCTAAATTGATGGCAGAATCCATATTTCATGCATTGGGCATTAACATGGTACATTCTTTGGATGACCAAGAGGAATTGGTGACTCCACAGATTGATGAAGCATTCTTGAATTCTCCATGGTATGCTGATATTTTATATGTACTGTCAAATTTGAATGCTCCTCCTGATTTGTCTAAAACAAAGGATAGATTTCTAAAACTTAAAGCTGTTAAATTTTGCATTTTGGGCAATGTTTTGTAATGGAAAGATATTGGAGGTATTTTCTTAAATGTTTATTGAAGGATGATGCAGATAGAATTATGCAGGACTTCCATGGAGGTGATTGTGGTGGCCATCTCTATTGGAAAACCTCTGCTAACAAGATCATGAGAGTTGGTTTTTATTGGCCCACCCTTTTTCATGATTTCCATAAGATAGTCACTGCTTGTCATAAATGTCAAAAATTTGAAGGAAAGAGAAAGCTATTACCCTTACCCCTGAAACCCATTTATGTATAGACCCCTTTCCAGCAATGGGGATTAGACTTCATTGGAGAAATTCATCCCCCATCCTCTACCCAACATAAATGGATCCTCACTGCCACAAATTACTTCACCAAATGGATAGAGGCCGCTCCTTCAATAAATGCCACTAGCTCTGTCATAATAAATTTCCTAGAAACCAATATCCTTTCTAGATTTGGTTGTCCCAGAAAAATCATTATAGACAATGTTGCAACCTTTAAGTCCAAAAAGATGATTAATTTCTATAACATGTATCATATCAATTTTGGGCATTCAACAGAATATTACCCTCAAGGTAATGGGCTGGCTGATTCCTCAAATAAAAACCTAGTGAACATCATTAAAAATCTTTTGGAGGAGAATAAGAAATCATGGCACAATAAATTGATCAATGCTCTTTGGGCTGATAGGTTTAACACAAAGAAATCAATTGGCATGTCTCCATACCAATTGGTTTATGGAATGGATGCAGTGTTTCCTTCTTCCTTGGGAGTTCCAGTGATGAAGATAATCAAGCAAATTCAAGCTGAACCAAATGAAATTCAGAGGATGATCAATGACACCATTTATTTGCAACAGTCCAAAGAGGAAGTTTACAATAGAACTCAAGTAATTCAAGAGAATACAAAAATATATTTGACAAGAGAACAAAGGACAATGATTTCAACTTAGGAGATAAAGTTCTGAAATGGGATTCTAGAAGAGAGGATAAAGGAAAGCATGGAAATTTTGATAATCTTTGGCAAGGGCCATACATCATTGATTCTTTTAGGGGAAACAATGATTATTTTCTCAAAGAGTTGGATGGTACAGAAGCATATGGAGGTCTTGTCAATGACACGATGCTGAAACATTTTTTATTTTAAAAATTCAGGTTGAATTTTCATCATTGTAAATACCACAGTCTTACAGTTTTCAATAATTCATTGGACAAGGTTGAAGCCCGAAGTGAAGGCCCTAAGCCTAGTTTTATGAGCATATATAAAAACATAAAATAAATCAGTTGAAGATGTTGTAGAAAAAGGAGCATTCAAGGCTACTGGTCTTTGGTTCTTAACACTTCATTTGGAGAAGTACCATCCCCAGCTGGAGCCACTGTTAGTATCCTATAATACATAGGATCTCAAGGTGATTGGATATTTCATCTTCTCTGCAATTTCATATTGAAATTTTTTTCAATATTCAAATGATTTCCAATAAAAAATAATTTTAAAAAGAAACAAAAAGAGGGTATACAAAATAGAAAAAAAGAAAAAGATAAAAAAGGAAAGAGAAAGAAAAACCGCAAAAATAAATAACACTAAAAGTGCTGCAAGTTCAAATTCTAGTATTCATTAGATAGGTTTGTTCAATCATATAATCTAATCATGATTGGACAGTTTTCAATTTCTATTGATAGGTTAGAAAATAAAGACCTGCCAAACCATTTAATCTTGGCATATCAGTAGATAGGTAGAAAATGAAATTGGCTCAACAGTTTAAATTGAGTCAATGGTTGAAATAAGGATAGGTGTTAGATTAGAGCTTTAAAAAGAAAAATTATTTAAGGGTTTTCTAGTCCAAATGAAACCTGCAAAAAGAAGAAAAAATGTTAGATGATTAGTTTGGGTAGGTAGATAAGTTGAGAAATAAAAATGAAAGGAAAATGTGAAGTTTATTCTACAAGGTACAACATCAAAATTTCATTTTTCCTATGGTGGAAGAAGAAAATAAAATAGAGGGTTTTTGCACTCAAAAGGTTGGAAAATGGGTTATGTTTTAAAGATTAGGGACTAAATTGTATTTCAAAATTATTTGGGCATACCTTATGTCTAAATTTTACCCTGAGTCTCAAAGATATTATTATCCCCTTAGTCCTAACCCCCCTAAAACACTCATATTCTTCATTTATCCTAATGTCATACCTTACCCTCGACATCCATTATTTCCTGACCCCACCATCACATCATACATCCCATCAGTGCTAATCAGCCTTCACTTTTTCATGATCCTCGCACATCACTCCACATCCAACGATCCTCAATGCCTTTCGGCCCCCCCTTAGCGTCCAAACTTTAACAACGGGGAGGGGTTCTAAAATGGGTGGTATCTAATACTGCTGAACTTGCAATGCGTCACCCCTAGAATTATTTGCACCCCTCCGATGTCGTTCACCACCGTCACCACCCTCTGAAAAGTGGTTTCTTCCGTCAACCAAACCACCGCAACTTTTGACCATTGCGAATATCGTCGCGCCACGTACACTATCGCCTGTCCACTCTGCTCTATCACATCTATTCCCGCCAACAACCCGTTGCACCATAAATTTTCAGGCTGTTATCCAACGGATTCGCGCCAACTCAATGGTCTGAAAAACACATTTAAAACTTGAATTCATGCCCAAAGAATAGTTTACTTTGATATTTTTATTCTAAAATTACAGGTACTTAATTCACAGAGAAATCACAGAGAACTATTGTTGAAGAGAATCCGCTATTCGTCAAAGAAAATTTATTAGCTCTAAGAAAATCCGGTTACGTTTCTTTTTCAATTCTTCAAATATTTTCACATTTCCCTTTCAATTATATCCCTTCCCTAGTGCTAATCTATAAGAAATTCCTTTCTCTATTCCCTTATTCTTTCATCCCATTCTTCATTTCATAGAGAAAAATAAGATACAGAAGACAAATCATGCCTCCTACGAAAGAACAGGAGCCTTTTAGCCCTATGGTCTACCCTTAGATAGACTTAGATCATATATCCCTAGGAGACATAGATTATAAAGTCCACGAGACAGAGCCAGACTTCGATTTATTCGATGTATACTGCTCGCTCGAGGATAAATTCCTTCAAAAAGTTGATGACATAGGCCTTTGGGAGACCAAATTTCCTTTTACATCTTTCCAAAAACCCATAGTTTCCCAGAGTTCATTAGAAAATGTCAGTCCTATTATGACATTAAGCAGAGAGCCATATTTAATCCAACATGATAAATATTGTTCTCTATTGATGCCCAATCTATCCAAAAGATGATGCAAGCCCCCATTGTTGAGAATACCATTCCTTTTTCATATGAGGCCCTTAGAGAATTATACTAGAAGCTATATTTCACCAACAGGGCTAAAACCTTGGTTTTTTCATGGCCACCAATGCCCCATTTCCTACCAAGAATCCACCCTATCCTTCATCCATCTTTCCTGATAGGACCCATCAAATTGTTACTGTTTTATCATATCTATTGGGGTATCACATTGATCAGTAGGTAGATGAAGCCATGAATGGTTTCTTATCTATTTTTTCCTCAGATGCCAAGCCCATATTCATGTTCAACTATGCCCAATTTCTTGCAAATGCTATTCATGAACAGTTCCTAAAGTTTCAGACAGAAGAATTTTTCAAATACAACTCTGTGTTGGTGGACATGTTTGTCTATTTTCAATCTAGCAGGTTTTAGTTTTATATGATGAAGCTGAATGATGTTTCTCAGCCCCAATCAATGATTTTATGGACTACCTTATTAATGAAGGAATAGAAAAATTACTCCTACAAGAGCTTTGTAGATTTATTTATACATACAGCAATCAGTGCACTCAGCAGTGCAATAGAGCCAAGGGTCAGTGAGGAAATCAAGAAGGTGATGTAGCTGATAGAGAAAATAAGAACAACAGATTGGTACCTATACCAAAATTACACAGAGATCAGATTTTATGGAAGTGAATTGGCCCCATACAAACTGCCCAAGTACCTCTCTGTGAGAATCTTTGCACTAGAATACATCAGACAAATGATAAATGTAGATGAGGTGCATTTTGTCTCTACAAAAAATAAGTCCCAATTTAGGATCAAATCACAGATTGGTCCATTCATTTTCAACAACAAAGCTGCAGGGGAGGAGGCAGATATAATATTAAAGGAGATGAAGTTCACTCATAGCTTCACTTTGTCATATGATCCCATGGTAATCATTTATAAGAAGAGGGTGGAGAATAAATCAACACTATACATTCATACCCACAGATTGAAGATAGAAAAGTACATGAACCAAAAATAATGGGTAGCAAAAACACTCAAGGAGGTAGAAGAGCAAGTCATTTCCACTTCAGGAATACAAACACCAATGCCACAAGAAATGAAAGTTGCAAGAGAAAAAGATGACAAAGGAAAGGATTCAGAGAAGGAAACAAGAAGCAAAAGGATGAGGGATGACCAAAAAAACATGCATATTGATACATCCACCAAGGAGTTCAGGATGAAGTACATGAAAAGAGCCAAAGTACACATGGACATTGACCAGGGTAGTGAGAAAGATCAAAAAACTATTATCACAATCAGAGATTCACCAAGCTCCTACCTAGTAGGTGGCCAAACAATTTTCTCAACATCTCCTGCCACCGTTCCTTTCCAAAAAAAAAATGTGCAGATTCCAACATCTACTACCATTGCAGGCCAACAAGAGGATGATATATATGATACATTTAAAGAAATCAAAAGAATGAATGAGATTCTAAATACCAACACTTATAATCAGTTTTGGAAACAAACAATCAACTCCCAAAGTAGGCTTCTGTCAACTTTTGACTCTGAAAAGGGAAGAATGAAGATGGCCACCTTCTTAGAAGCACAAATCCCTTAGCCCAAAACTGTAACAGACTACAAGAAGACCTCTTTTGAGTTTTATGTAAAGCATATTCACTCAATAGATCAAATGGAGATGCATAAGAAGACAGGAGAAATGATCTCCTCCACTTTAACTAGTACATCCAAGAGTCTCTCAAAGATGCATGTTACATTATCCAACACACAATCACAGTTGAAGATGGAAAATATTTCCTCCATGGCAAAAGACTCCATGATTAAATCCTTGGAGGATTTAGTGATGCAAATTGGGTACAATCCATAAAATCTAGCAGTGGCAGAAGCACTTGTAATGAAGAAGAGTGCAAATATAGCTTCTTTGAAGAGGCAGCTCAAGATGCCAGTAACACAAGATCCTATGACAAAGGAGATAGAATCAAATGAAACAAAAAAGGAAGAAATGATGTAATTGATCATTGAACAAGCTGAGAAAATCAACAAAATGGAGAATGAGATAGAGAAAATGGTAAAATAAAGACAAAAAGCAGTGAGAGAAGTAGTGAAGGAAGCAACAAAAGAAGCAGCCAAGGCCATGATTCCACTGCAAGCAGTACCTCTTGCTTTCATTCATTCTGAATCTTATACAACTACAGGTACACCAGGAGAAGACACTGAACAACTAGGTAAGGCAATGGAAAATATGTCCTTATAGATAAAATAAATTAAAAAAGTTGCAAGATCAAGTCAATGACCTACAAGATCGGTTAAAAAGGAAAGATTCAACACATACTACATAGTTTCACATTAGAAAAAAGTTAAATGAAAGTTTTCAGAAGTCCCTTAAGGAATCCTCAATTGGGAGCATGGTAAGAAGAGTGAAAGAAATTATCTGGAAAAATTTAATTGAATCCATAAATGAGATCTGGCCATCTATCCAGATAATATTTGAGAAGAGGGATTTGATTCATTCTGTAAGTGTTGTAGTAGAAAAAGTGTTGTGAAACCAGCTCCAAAAATAGAAGAAAATAGATATCAACACCTTAGAAATAAGCCACTTCGAGGGGGGAACCTCCAATACATTACATGAATGAACAATTCTTGGATGATACAAATTACAAAACCTCCTTTATATATATAGAAGTTAATGGGGCCACAATGTAATCCTAGTGGGGCCACAATGTAATCCTAGCCGACCCAAAAATAATAATTTAAGGGCACAATAATAACAATATGGGAGTTACGGGGTACAATAATAACAATAAGGGGGTTACGCTAACAACAATAAGGGACTATACTAGTAATATAGGGACTTAACATGCGCCTCTCCTTCAAAAAAGTGTTGTCCTCAACGCTTGAGTAGCTCTGGGTGCTTCTGTATAAAATTATCATCCTCCCATGTAGAATCTTCAGTGGGTAGGTTCTTCCACTTGATGAGATACTCTGAAATTGATCGATTCCGTAGTTGTCGAGTTCTTGTTTCCATGACCGCTTCCAGTTCCAATATGATTTTTCCTTCCTCATCAAGTTCTGGCAATATTGTTTGAACTGGAAGATTTTCACCTATAACCTTCTTTAAGCATGAAACATGGAAAATTGGATGCACTCGTGAAGAAGAAGGAAGCTCCAATTTGTATGCCATAGTACCAATCTTTTGCAACACCTTGTAAGGACCATAGTACTTTGGCGATAATTTATTGTCCTTCTTAGCTTGCTTGAGGGACATTTGTTTGTATGGTTGTAGCTGTAAAAATACCCAGCCTCCTACATCAAAAATTCTCTCACTGCGATGTTGATTTGCCTGTTGTTTCATTAAATTTTGTGCCAAATTCAGGTTGGAGAACTTCTTGTTGATGCTTGATGTGATCTTCCATTGCTTGTACCTTCGAATTTTTTCTTAAAGATGATGCGATGGATGGTGGATGACATCCATAAAGTGCCATAAATGGAGTCATTTTTGCTGTAGTATGGAAGGAAGTGTTATACCACCATTCAGCGAGAGGTAACCACTTGGCCCATTGTGTTTGTTTATCAGTTACAAAACAACGAAGATATCCTTCCAAACATTTATTTACTATCTCAGTTTGACCATCCGATTGAGGATGATAAGATGAGCTATGAGCTAATTGAGTACCCAAACAAGAAAATAACTCCGTCCAAAAATTTCTAGTAAAAATGGGATCTTTGTCACTCACAATAACCCTTGGGTTTTCGTGTAGCTTTTGAATTGTGTCCATAAATGTAGTAGCAACTGTACTTGATTTAAATGGATGAGATAATGCAAAAAAGTGTGCATACTTGGTAAGTCTATCAACTACCACTATGATGACACTCTTTCCTTCAGACTTAGGTAAACCTGTGATAAAATCCATTGAAATCTCCTCCTAACGTTGACTTGGAATGGATAAAGGTTGTAGAAGACCCGGGGTCTTAATTGTCTCAACTTTATTCTGCTGGAAAACCAAACATTCCGCCACAAACTTTTGAATATCAGATTTAAGGCCATCCCAAAAAAATTCTTTCTTCACCCTGTGGTAAGTTTTTAAAAATCCTGAGTGTCCTCCTAAAGGAGAAATGTGCAATTCCAGAAGAATCTTTTGTTTTAGTTGGGAATTCTTACAAAGATATAAGCGATCTTTGTACCATAAGGAATCATTTTTCCAACTAAATGTATCAGATGTACTAGGGTCTTGTTTGTAGATTATTTCAAAGTTATAACCCAACATCTTTGTGACCCATTTTTTCTGCTCTTCTAAAGATAGTCTTTGTTCCAAAAAGTGTTTAAGACTATCATGATCAGTTTTTACCTTGAAGTGTCTTCCCATTAGGTAAGTTTGCCATTTATTTAGTGCATGCAGTATTGCTAACATTTCCTTCTCATAAATAGGTTTCTGTAAATACTTTCCTTTGATTGAACGACTTTCAAAAGTAATGGGTCTTCCTTCCTGCATTAAAACTGCACCAATTCCATTTCCTGAGGCATCACATTCCACAATAAAGGTTTTTGTGAAGTCTGGCGTAGCTAAGACCGGTGCTAGGCACATTGCCTCTTTAAGATGTTCAAAGGCCTTAGTTGCTTCAGGAATCCATGAAAATGCATCTTTCTTCAATAATGTTGTTAGAGGTGCTACTATTCTCCCATAATTCTTAACAAACTTGCGACTATACCCTGTTAACCTGAGAAATCCTCGCAATTTCTTTATGGTTGCGGGTATTTTCCATTCCTTAATGGCTTTAATTTTGTTAGGGTCTACCTTAACACCCTCGTGAGATAAAATATGACCCAGATATTCCACCTCTTGTACTCCAAAGAAACATTTGGATGTTTTTTCATATAATTGTTTCTCCTGTAATATTTTGAGCACCCTGTCAACATGTTGAACATGATCCTTCCAAGACCTGCTGTAGATTAGTATATCATAAAAAAATACTGGCAAAAATTTTCCAAGGAAGGGTTTGAAATTGGAATTCATCAACCCTTGAAATTTAGAAGGTGCATTGGTAAGGCCAAAAGTCATGACAAAAAATTCATAATGACCCTCATGAGTTCGAAATGCTGTTTTCAGAATATCTTCAATATTCATTCTAATTTGATGATATCCTGAACGAAGATCCAAATTGGTAAAATAAATTGCTCCATGTAATTCATCCAATAATTCATCAATCACAGGAATGGGAAATTTATCTTTAATGGTGAGCTTATTGAGCTCCCTATAATCCGGACACATTCGCCATGATCCATCCTTCTTGTGTACCAATACTACAGGAGCAGAGAAAGAACTTTGACTGGGTTGAATTATACCCGCCTCTAACATTTCTGCAATCATACGTTCAATTTCGCTCTTTTGGAAGTAAGGATATCTATAAGGCCTGATGTTTGGAGGAACACTTCCTGGAATCAAATGAATATCATGATCATGATCATGAATAGGTGGGAGTCCTTTGGGAGTTTCAAACACCTTGGAATGATTGTGCAATACTTTTTGGAGATCTACAGAAATAGATGATTTTGATGTTGGAACTTCTAGTGAGCATAATTGTGCAATTATGCCTTATTTTTCTTTCTTTAGAAGCAATTTCATGACATTAGAGCTTATTATCTTTCCTGTATTCCCTGCAATACCCCGTAATTCGACTTCCTTTCCTTCTGAAAAAAAAATTCAATAAAAGTTCTTGAAATTAAAAGCTACCGTCCCCAAAGATTGTAACCATTGTACTCCTAGTACAACATGAGCACCTCCCATAGGAATGGAAAGCATTGGAATATTCAATACATATTACCCCATGGTTAGCTTGATATTATGGCATTTTCCAGAGCAATTTATAGTTCCTCAATTTGCAACCATCACTTGACATTCCAGTGCTGGGTATAGGAAACAATTCAATTCCTTGGCTACCTTATAATGAATAAAATTATGGAAGCTACCTGAATCAATCAACACTATTACCCTTTTCTTCTTGATATGTCCTTCTACCTTGAGAGTTTGAGGAGTGGTAATTCCTGCCAATGCATTACACGATATGGTCAGACTTATTTCTTCCTCTTCTAGGGTTGATTCCTGGTGTATATCCTCTTCTTGTTCATTTTATTCTTCCTCTTCAAAATCTATGTAAAATAATTTCTTCTCAGCACACTCATGACCTTTAGTGTATTTTCTATCACAACTGTAGCAAAGCTCTTTTGCTCTTTTTTCTTCCAATTGTTGTGGTGTCAACCTTGTAGGTTGTGGAAATCTAGGAGTAGCAACACTTCCATATTTATAGAAGTGAGTGGTAGGCTTCCTTGTCGCCATAATTTTACTTTCAATTTTTCTTGCCAACCTGAATGCCTTCTCCAATGAATCAGGTTCCAAAACACGAAATTCATGTTGGATGTTATCCTTTAAATTACCTATGAAGAGATCAATCCTGTGTTCCTCTGGAATATCAGTTACCCTTATATTCAATTTTTGGAAGTCCTCAATGTGCTCCCCCACTTAACACTTTTGTTTGAGATTTATCAATTGGCTAAAGAAAGTGTTTCTCTTTGTATCCTCATAATGTGCAATCATTTCCTCCGTAAAAATTGACCAAGTGGAAATTTTTTTATGGGAGCAAAGCCATCGTTACCACACAAATGTATTTTTTTCTAAATGTAAAGTTGCAATGCGTACCTTTTGTGTGTTTTGCACATTATTGAGATCAAAATATTGTTCCATCTATAGTATCCATGTTACAGGATCCTTTCCATCAAACTTCCTCATATCCATTTTTGGAATATGGTGGTTCTTCCCTCCAAAATTAGAGTTTTTGAAATCATGATTAACATTTATTTTGTTCTCATCGTGAGTTTCCTCTACTATCTTTTCACCATTAGGAAACATTTCTTGTATCAACTTTGTCAAACCTTCCATGTCTGCTTTTAAATCATTCTTCATTTTTTCCATCTTAGCTTTCATGTCATCCATCTTATATTCCATGCCATCTTCCATGCCATCCATCTTAGCTTCTATGCCATTCTTCAAACCATCGATCTTAGATTCCACACCTTTATTCAAAACTTCCATGTCATTTTTTGTTGCTCTTTGCGAGAGCGAAATTTGTTGCACTTGCTCTTGTAATTTTGATATGTCATGTTGCCATTCTTCGTCTTCATGAATCATAGTAGAGCCTTATAAAGGCTTAATGGGTGTTGAATTATTTTTAGGGGCCATTTGAGAATCCAATACTGATATCTATTCTACAATATGCCCTTGGAATCAATTCAACTTGATTCTTCAAACAAGACTTATGCAATTCGGGAAAAAAAAATACACACCTTTTACTTGATTTTGAGGAGCTCGATATTGAAATTGACTTATCTATATACTTGCAGATCCTCAATATCTGAAATTTGGCACTATTGTAGTCCTCTAAAGCTTCTTTCAAATGCCACAAGTCTGACTTGATTTGGATTCTTCAAGGAAAATTTATGTCCAATCTCCCACAATGACCTAATTATGGACTGGTTTAGTAGAGCGAACTTTTATGACTTGCCACGTGTCATTGTTTGCTCCTTTGGCTCTAAAATTTATATAAAGGAAACTACAGTCCATGTACTTCCAGTCACATTTTACAGAATTCCAATCCGATGCTCAAAGAGAGGGTTATGAATATTTTCCCACGAACACCTCTTTGAGATGAAATTTGGGAGCCTAAAAAAGACCTAACTTCCATAGATCATATCTCCAAAAATATTGTGAAAAAAGCTCTAAAATTTTGCGATGATTTTCTGTAGGATTTTGGCTTCACTCTCTAAAAATACCCAGCTTCCGAAACTTCATAGAAAAAAGGTTATAGATAAAATTCCGCGATGACCTTTTTAAGTGAAATTCAGGAGCCTGCAAAAAGCCCTAACTTCCACAGATCATATCTCCAAAAATATTGCGAACCAAGCTCTGAAATTTTGTGATGATGTTCCTCAGGATTTCGTCTTCACACTCTAAACATTTCAGCTTATGAAACTTCGTAGAAAATAATTTATAGTGAAAATTCCATGATGACTTGTTTGGAGTAGCGAAACCCTAGAATCTAAAGCTCTGATACCAAATGTTGTGAAACCAGCTCCAAAAATAGAAGAAAAGAGATATCAACGCCTTAGAAATAAGTCAATTCGAGGGGGCAACCTCCAATACATTACATGAATGAGAAATTCTTGGATGATACAAATTACAAAGCCTCCTTTCTATATATAGGAGTCCATGGGGCCACAATGTAATCCTAGTGGGGCCACAATGTAATCCTAGCCGACCTAACAATAATAATTTAAGGGCACAATAATAAAAATATGGGGGTTACAGGGGTACAATAATAACAATAAGGGGGTTACACTAACAACAATAAGGGACTATACTAGTAATATAGGGACCTAACAAAAATAAAATGAGGAATTAGGGGATAAGCCTGCAACTGCTAATAACATTATCATATTTATCAACTCCAAAAGTAGTTATGAATTGGATCCCCTGGGAGTAGAAGACAGGATAAAAAATATGCTTGAAGTTAAATAAGTGTTGAACAAAAAGAATTTAGTTGCATAGGTCGAAGAAAAATGTAATCAACTTCAGATTGGAGTAAGCAGGTTCTTGAATAGGATGGAACCTCTGAACAATAAATGTTTGCCTTCATTATTTATGATTAATGATAAACTTATGGAAAAGCCAGCATGAAAATATGAAGAGCACAATGACATGGAGGGATTTTTATGAAGTTCTCAGTAATGATATCTTCATATAGTATGAAATCAAACACATTTTTCAGGTGAATCCAACATTTATGAAATACACAGAAACTTATGAGATATGCAAAAGATTAATCATAAACAAAATTCCGAGTCCAGAAGATTGGGAGAAATTGTGTGATTTACAAGAATGATGACAACTCAACATGATGACAGAACAACCAGCTCAACAAATTATCCACATTAGCAGATCTAGTGTATTATTACATCACAACAACATCGAAATTACCAGCATAGAAAACCACTAGAATGCTTAGTAACGATTTTTGGAAACTTGAATACATATTTCAAAAATTCGTTACAATGTCTATGCATGGGATGAGAATGTCAAAATTTAGTTATTTTGTAATAAATGAACAAATTGCCTCTTTTGATATGACAATAAATAGGAAGTAGTTTAAATATAGCATTTTATTCAGTATTAACGGTTGGACCTTAGATTGTAAGCGTTTTTCATTGGAAGTATTTGTAATTTTCAAGCTGGAGCATCAATAAAAAGACAAATTTGCAAGATTCATGTGCTGTGTTATCCTGGTGATGTTTTTCCTTTATCATGTTTAATGTTTTTCCATTGTCATATTTTCATTTGTATCATTTAAAATTCTAATTGTAAAATAGGAAATTTAGATTAAGATTTACTGTCTAGAGTACCTTAATTCTAACTGTTTTTTTACAATTTTAATGTTTTCTTCTGATGTATGGTAATAATTCTTAATTGCTCTTAAATCATTACTGAAAATGATTTCTCTATTTCATAATTTCACTCTATTATAAAGCACCAGAATATACAGCAAGATTGCCTTGCATTCGCTCTAAAAAATTGATGCATACACCCAGCCTGTGTTGACTCCATAGCCTGATGGAAACTGTTTAAAGAGATCCCTTAAATCCAACCAGAAACAATCAATCAAAAACAACTCTCACGTTTAATTTAACTAGCCTAATATCAAAAAGCTTAAAACAAATATAAATCTTATAGAGAGATCCCTCTTTGAGTCTAGGAGGGCTAGATCTTAGGATTCAAGTGGTTTTTGATGTTGTTATTTATAATTTAGTCTTTCCAATCTTATAAATTATAGAGCGGTAACACACACGATAGAATCCCGATCCACATCCATCCTCTCCCAATGAAGGTTCACTAAAACTTATCAGAAAACAGAGACCTCAACATTTTGAGATTCAATCGAGTTCATCAAATTTGGTAAGGTCTACATCTCTTCCCACCGAGTTGTTTTCCCTAAAGGATATTCCTTTTGATTTGAAGTTTGAATTATATCTATTTAGATCAAAATCAGAAACATCCTTATCTGAAATTGTGTTTGATCCCTTGAGGTTGTCTGAAGTCAAATCATTATCTAAAGTAGTATTTGATTCTCTAAAGCTTTAAGATAGTATATTTTCCTTAGAATCCAAATCAGAGTCAGATTTTGATAAGAAGGTCTGGATTCAGTTCGATAAAATTAAACAATTCGCTAACCATCTCCAATATACATCGGAGAAGGCCTTCATCCAGTATCAGCAGGAGCTCTTGTCTGCTGATCCTCTTTCAGCCTCATTCAACCATACTGCCACTTCTACACCATTTGTTTCCCTTCCAACACAAACACCTTCAATACCAACACTTCCTATTGTACCTACAATTTTTCCTCCTAGAACAACCATGGCTAGATTTTCTCCATTGGTTCTGCTAGTCCAAATTACTGACTTACCGCATAATTATTGACAAAGACTTCCTCTCTTTGACGGAACCATTGATATTACAACGAGAGAACACATTAATAAGATTAATAATTTCATTGATTTATAAGAAGTAGACAATGATTATGCCAAGATGAGAATCCTTGCTCAAAGTTTTTCAGGGGAAGTAAATAAATGGTTCAGAGCTTTGGCAGTTGGTTTAGTCAGAATTCAGTGTAATTGACAGATCTTTTCGTCGCGAAGTGGGAGGAAAAGAAAAATCTACTCCACATTTTGGCCGAGTATAATTAAATGAAGAGATAACCTAATGAGTTGGTCCAACTTTACACCAATTGCTTCAACAAGGTATACAAATCCATTCCCATTAACATCAAACCTCCACCGGATTTGGCCTTGTTTCACTATCCAGATGCCTTTGACCCAAACATGGCATATCAGATCAGAGAAAGGAACCCTACTTCATTGTAGGAAATGCATAAAAATGCAGTCAGTGTCGAAGCTAATATTCTGATTAAGAAATCAAAGAGTAAAGTGAAGAAGAGAGTCACCTTAAAAGAAGAGCCATCAAGTTCACCCAAAGAAAAGCTGGACAGTTTGATAAGAACCATAGAGAAGATGGTAGATAGAATGTCAATTTAAGAAAGGAAACAAGATAATCAACCCCGAAATCCTAACTTCTGAGGGCAGCAACAACAACCATAGTTTCAGATAAAGCAGATAGAATAGAGAGCTCCAGATCATCAAGCTCAACAACAAATCCGTACCCCATTACAACAGAATTATGCTCAAGCACCAGATGAAGATGATGATATTGTTGAAGATAATATTCTCTTTTCAAAAGATCAAGGACTTATTTATCTTAAAGATCATAGAAGATTGCACTCTCAAAGATCAAGGACTTATTTATCTTACAGAGGATGATGAGTATGTTGAAGAAACTTATGTGCCAAATGATCATGAGATTGTCCTTGCAAATGATGATGGGTTGGCAGTCCAATCCAATAACTATTAAAGGGGGTATCTAAATTCTCTCAGCGCACAGAAGAGGCAATACATATTGAGAAACCGAGATGTTCCTATCACTCCAACTCAAAAGAGGACATCTCAACAAAAGGATACTCAACCCAAACAAACTCCTCAAGCTAGTCAAGACAAAGAGAATGAGTCTGTTTCCATAAGTCAATGCAAGAACAGTAAAGCATCTACAAGTACATTGAGAAAAGATAAAGAAATGAAAATGAAGGAAATTACAACAAAACAAGAGCTTGAAAAGCGAGATAGCATCGTGAAAGACGTAGAAAAACAATACAATTTGTTTAGATTAGAGAGTGAAATTTCTAAGTTAAAGGTGTCTATTCCTCTTACTAAACTTGTAAAAAATGATAGATATAAATCTCAAATTTATAAGATGTTGAAAGTAGACCACATGTCATACATGATCAATGTCATTGATGATCATCCTGAACTCCTCTTTTTTCCATATATAGATGGGAACCTTGAAGACAATGAAGTCCCTCCTTTTTATCTTAGTTTGAGATTCCATGATTGCATTCTCCATAATGCCATGTTGGATTTTGGGGCTTCACATAGTACACTTCCCTTGAACTCCAATCTCAACTGGGTAACTCATAGATAAAAAATGCATGAGTTATTTATGGTTGATTTATTATTTAAATGGTTGATCACAGAGTACACACCCCACTACTTGAACTCCCACTAGTTCCTCCGATAGTTGGAACTAAATTAACTGACTTTAACTCAAATAAACTGAATTAATTAATTACAACTCAAAATAAACTCAACCAAGGCTCCTAAAAAGTAGGATCCACTCTACATGACCCAAGTAAGACCCTCAACTTGAATTAATTAAACCAACTAAGTCAAAATAACTTAGTTATCTCATACAAGTTTTCATGTGATGTGGAATTCCAATTTTATTCTAATATAATTAAAGGGAAAATTAAATTAGAATCTTTCTTGGTGCCATTTTCAACAATTATCCGATCTCATTCTTTCTTCATAGTATTTACTATACATAATGTCCTCCTTTTAACTTATGGAGGATATAATTCCTTTATTCAACTATGGGATAAGTCCATCATCGACAACTTCATTATTTTAAGCTACACGAGCTCTTTCTTTTGAATCATTATCTCATTGGAGAACTTCAACCTTCCAATTTTTTTTTTTTATATTCATATGGAAACAAGGTCATCTCTTAATCAACAATGTCAACTTAAATTCCATCAGGGTTCTTATAGCTCCCTTTTTCCATCATGCTCAACATAATCATAAATTCATGATCAAGTATGAGGTAGGCATACCTCTTTACAACCTCTTGTGAACTATGTGATTGCAAATATCAACAACAAGTACAACCAAGAAGAAATTTACAAGAGCACAAAGTTAACTTTATTGTTCAAAAAATTTAATTTAAACTCTATATAATAAAAAAATAAACCTAGTTAGGGTCACAATCATGGCAGAAGAAATTCCCTATATTCTCACAACAACCTTTGCTAGGGTTTCGTCATAAACCTTAGATATTCATTAGAACTTGAAAATTAAACCCTAGGTATCCAACAAGTAAAACATTCTAGGATTTCAATTGTAACAACCCTGAGTTTATTTTCCATGTAAAGGTATGGACATTATAGAGGCAAAATAAAACCAAGTTCATGGTACACATTTTCCAAGTTGAATGGAGGAAAAAAATTAAAGTGGGAATCACTTGTGGTTAATTAATGGCTATGGAAATTGGCATTGGCATTAGAAAAAGGAAAAGGGAAATAAATGAGAATTAATTCAAGAAATAAAGGAAAATAGGAGAAAATGAAGATGAATAGACAAGAATACGCATGCAAAGGAAATTAAAGAGAAAATAAATGAAAATGAAAGAAAAGAGGAAAGGGAAAGGAAGAGACACCAAACATTATTGTTAAAAATGCATTTGCGAAACAATTGAAAACATTCGATCAATTTTCAACTTTTGAAAGCTTGAGTTTTTTCAGAGGAATAAATTGTACTCCAACAAAGAGAGAGAGAGAGAGAGAGAGAAGGAAGAGAAAAAATAAGTAAGCAATCAAGGAGCAATAGCCAAGAAGGAGAAACAAGGAGGAATTGGAGTTGCAACCAAGAGAAGAGGTTTCTAGTCAACGAACAATTGAGGATTTTTTGGTAATAGGTTGCATGTGTGACTTCCTTACTGGGATTTTAATGCATGGTGCATGCAATGGGTTTACATAACTATTTTGTTTTCATTTGCATGGGATTTATTGGTTTGATAGTGTGTTCATTTTTTCCTTTACATTTCCTAGATATCCATGGTGTGATGGGATTCATTCTTGGTTAAGCTTTGGATTTCTGAAAGATTTTGGATTCAGGTGAGGTGGTCTCAAGAAAATCCTAAGGGTTAGGGGTGGAGATGGTTTTCTCTGGGAATCCCTTAACAGGTGGGTGGAGACAAGAAAATTCCTCTAGGTATGGTGAAGATATTCTGAGGCATCCAATCGTGTGTTGGTTTGGTGATCTCTAGATTGGTTTAGGTGAGATAACTATGGCTTGAGGGTGGAGGTGGTTTAACCTCTGCAACCACTCTTTGGTTATATTTGGTTTATCCCAATGAGAACCTACAATCATGCTTGGAATATGGCATGAGGTTGATTGAATGGAAGAGCGATTTGGTTCAGCCCAATCTATGGTTGGGTGGTACGTGGAAGTCTCTCACTTGGTTGAATTTATGAATATTTTATTATGTGTGATTTCTTATTGAGATCAACGAGCACATGTATTGGTTATTGTGTTGATTTTATGACTGGATTGTCATGAATTCATTCTGGTTAAATGTTGGTTATATGCGTGGTTAAATTATGTGTTGTTATTATGGATCTTGTTCATGATTCGTTAAGTTATTGAATGGTTATAGGAATGTATGAGGTAACAAGTGTTTGATGAAGTTAAATTGAGAGGGCATTGAGCCTTCTTAATGATTCTATAGTGAAATTGATGGGACAATGATCATATATGCATTCATGACCCAAGCCCTAGTATAAATTATGCAGACTTGTGAATATCTTAGACTTTATTTTGGAGACTTATGGCTAGTGGCATGTAGGCTAGCCCTGAAATTGTGGCACTAAATCCAGGGTCACAGGCATAAATTTGAGGAATTTAGGTTGTGGCCGCATGGAAAGATCCTTGTGCATGCAACTGGAGCCTTCTGGTCACATGCTTGTGACTAGGCTATAATGTTAGATATAAGGAAAATTATAGCTCAATGAAGGATCGCCAGTTGGGGTTTTCTGTCATCTGGGTGATCATGTTCCCCTAAGAGGTTGTAATAAGGTTTAAATATAGTAGCCCCGCTTCCATAACTATAAATTGGTTGATGGGTCATGCATATTAAGTCTCAAATCATGTTTACCCTGGAGAGCTTTTAAAAGTAGGTAAATTTGGTTTGAGGTGTTATAGGGTAGCAACAAGGCGGTTGTGTTCCCTGTAAACCTTTCTCCAATACATGTGTTATAGAGTGGCATCAAAGTAAGGTTTACAACATTGGACCTCAGGGTAAATGTAGATGGCTATTATTATCATGCATGTAGTTATTGTTTCAATCTTGTATTGTCACTTTGATTCATGCATGATGTTGATATGTTGTTTCTATTATTATATATTGTGCAAATATGGACCGACTTGTGCATATTTAATAACCTCCCCTGAGATATATTGAGGTATGATTTTGATTATGTATTCTATTTGGTTTATCTAACATGGTATGTTTTCAAGAAATAGAAGACAAAAATATGAAGAGAAAAATGGTGTATCACAGTTCACATGGCCCTCCATATAGGCATGATGTGAAATTAATGGAATGGGAGAAGTCAGTTGAGCAACAAGGAGAGGAATATTATTATGATATAGCACATATATTGATGAGTATGAGGGTAGAGATCATAAGTTTTAAAGTATATAATAACCTGTGGGTCAACTCATAGGAAAGACTTGCAAAGGCTCAAGAAAAGCAAGCTGAAATCAATGAAATGATTCTTCAAAGCCTTTCAAACTCAAAAAATTAGAGGTAGTTGGGGATCGGTCATGGGGATAGACATGAAGAAAATATTAATGAGGTGGATGGAAGCAAGTCTTAGAAAAGGTATAGGATGGACATGTATGATACAGTGAAGAGTTCTAGACTTTTGGATACACCTGCGAAGATGATTAGTATGCATGGGTTTTATTCTAGCTCTTCTTCCAAGAGACATCATCGCCATCACCGCCAACATCATAGGACGAGTGAGTATTTTTTAGAGAATTCAAGAAAACAAAGCCTCCTAATTTTTATGGGGAAATGAAGAAATTAGAAGATGCAGAAGCATGGCTACTTGGGATGAGGAAATTTTTCAGATTGCATGATTACTCAGAGAATATGAAAGCTAAGATAGCTACCTTCAGTCTCAAAGGAAAATCAGATATTTGGTGGGAAGATATTAAGAATCTCATTGGCATCATAGAAGATAATATGACTTGGGACGAGTTTGAAAGAATATTAAGGAAGATGTACTTGTATGAGAGGTATTATGATGGAAAGGCCAAGGATTTTTATGAGCTTAGGATGGGTTCCATGACAAATGAAGAGTATACAACCAAATTTCTATAGTTGTTGAGGTATGTGCCCTATCTCAAGGATGAGAAAGCAAATATCCAAAGGTTCATCAATGTTTTTCCAATATCAATAAAAGACCGTACTGAGTTTGATGAGCCTCAATAATTGGATGAATTCATCAGGAAGTTAAATCATTGTTATGATAAGTCAAAGCGTAGATTGAGTTCAAGCGTGATTGGAAAGGCAATGAGAAGAATAAAGGAAAATGGCCCAAGAATTGAGGAATTTATCAAGATGTAGGTGATAAGGAAAATGTATCCCCTCATTTAAAGTTTAATGCAACTAAGAAAGGACACGGGTCTCATATTGGAGAGCAGAAGTGGCAGGGAACCATTGAATTGTTTGATTTGTGATAAATACCATCACAAGAAAGATTGTCCATTGTACCAAGGTGGTTGAGCACAAATATATAGCGCTCAAGAGGCATAGATATTTGGGGATGTTGGTCAGAGCATTCCCTGAATCTATGAAACACTTGATAATAGGTAGACAGACCATCAAGAATCGATTATTATGATGGAAGGTAAGATTTATGATCAAGTTGTTTCCATTTTGATTGATCCCATATCTAATTATATCTATTTTAGTCCTCATATAGTGGATCAATTTCGTTTGAATAGAGAAGTGCATGCAAAATCTTAGTTGGTGTAGTTGACTAAAGCGAACAAGAGAAAATTTCACCACTGGGTGATACCTTATGTATTTGAGCTTAATGAGATGCCTACAACAACACACCTAAATGTGCTTCCTTTGGGTGCATATAACATGATTTTGGGCATGGATTAAATGTTTACTCACAGGACCAAGGTAGATTTCTATGAGAAGGCCATTGAGTGACTGGATAAAGATGAGGAAAAGATAATATTGCAGGGAAAGAAGAAGCCTACATCAATGATAATGGTTAAAACTATGCAAGCTAAGAGTGACTACATGAACATGTGTGTGTTGTTTGCAATTCATGTTTCTAGTGACAAAGGCAAGGATGTTGAGGATGATGAATTCCTGAGGAAGTATCTCGTGTTGCAGTATTTTCAGGATGTGTTTCTTGCAAATATTCTAGAGCTTCCTCCTCATAGAGAGGTGGATTTATTTATAGAGTTGATGCCAGGAGCAGGACCAACATCTAATACATCGTATAGGATGAACACTCCAGAGTTGGTGTAATTAAAGTTTTAGCTTAAAGAGATGCATGATAAGGTATACATAAGGCCAAGTGGATCTCCTTGGGGTGCACTGATGTTTTTTGTAAAGAAGAAATTTGGAACTCTCAGATTGTGCATTGATTACAAACAGTTGAACAAGGTTACTATCAAGAACATGTATCCATTGCCTTAGATTGATGATTTGTTTGATCAACTGAAGAGAGCTGCAATATTTTTGAATATTGATCTAAGATGAGGATATCATCTGATGCACATCAAAGAATAATACATCTACAAGGCTACATTTCGTATAAGGTAGGTGCACTATGAGTTTGTGGTGGTTTCTTTTGGTGTTACCAATGCTCCAACCAATTTCATGTGTTTTATGAACAATGTGTTGTGACATTATCTAGATAAGTTTATCATAGTATTTGTTGATGATATATTGGTTTATTAAAATAATAAGGAAGAGAATGCAAAGCACCTGAAAAAAATGATGATATTGTTGAGAGATCATAAGTTGTATTCCAAGATCAACAAGTGTAGTTTCTTTCAATCTCAGATTCATTAATTGGGACATGTTGTTTCCAAGGAAGGGATAACAATGGATCCAAAAAATATTAAAGCTATCATGGAATGACAAAAACCAAGGAATGTGGACGATGTCAGACCAATCATGGGACTAGCAGGTTATTACAGGTATTTCATCAAGAACCTCTCCAAGATTGGTTATCCTATCACATCTTTACAGAGGAAACTAAAGAATTTTAAATGAACTACTTAGTGTGTAACTAGCTTTGATCAGTTAAAGCATTTGCTTACCAATGATCTTGTTTTAAAGATTACATATCTTGATAAGGATTTGTGTTTTGTACAGATGCTTGCAAGAAAGGACTTGGCAGAGTCCTGATGTAGGAAGGGAAAGTGGTTTTCTATGAATCACAAAAGTTGATTGAGCATGAGAAGAACTATGTGACTCATGACCGTGAGATGGTAGCTATCATTCATGCATTAAATATGTGGAGGAATTATATCCTTGGTAGGAGGTTCATCTTAATGAGTGATCATAATGGACTGAGGTATTTTTCTAACCAACCCAATATGAACGCAAGGAAATATAGATGGTTGGCTACTCTCAGTGAGTTTTATTTTGAGATAAATTACATCAAGGGTAAGGAGAACATGGTTGCAGATGATCTCAGTAGGAGAGTACAAGTGAATCATATTTCAGTTGTAAGCTCTTATGGGACAGATTTACAAGAGTGGATCTTACAGGAAGGGTAGCATGATGAGAGGTATCAACAACTGAAGAAAATATTACAACAATAGGGTGAGGGTAATCATGATGAATATCACCTTACAGTAGATGGCTTGGTCAGATTCAAGATCTGGATCTATGTGCTATATAGAAGTGAGTTGAAGAAGCTTATTTTGAGAGAGTTTGGAGTCAAGCCATATTAAGGCCACCCAAGATACCAAAAGACTTTGACAATTGTTAAGAATTTCTAATATTGGCCTAATCTGAAGAAAGAGCTGGTTGAGTTTGTTGCCAAGTGTTTATAATGTCAACATGTGAAAGTTGAATGCATTCATCCAACCGGTCTATTGTAGCCTATTCTGATTCCAAAATGGAAAAGGAGGTCGTTTCCATGAAATTCATTATAGGTTTTCCTAGGACATCGAGGAAACATGACTCCATCATGGCCATGTTTGACAGGTCGAGAAAGCCAACTCACTTCGTTCTGGTAAAGTGTAATAATTAGATAGTGAAGTGGATGATATATTCATCAGGGATATTGTGAGGTTTCATGGATTTCCCAAGAAGATTATATCAAATAGAGATGCCAAGTTCACTTCCAAGTTTTGGAAGGATTTTTTGTAGGCTTGGGGATAGAGTTAGCTTTCAGTACGACTTATCATTCAAAGACAAACAAGAATACAAATAGTGTTAATGAAATTCTTGAGGATATGTTGAGGATTTATTTCATGCATCAACAAAGGAAGTGGGAAGAGTATCTTTCACTTGTAGAGTTTGCTTATAATAATGGGCACCAAGAACCTTGAAGATGATTCCATTTAAGGATCTCTATGGGAAGAGTTGTGATACTCCTATTAGCTGGAGCGATCCAATGAACAAGGTATTGATTGGACCAGATATGTTGGTATAGATTGAGCAGGATATGCAGGTTATTAAAATAAAATTTAAGGAAAAATGTGAGATAGAAGAGTTATGCGGATAAGCGTAGGGCATTCAAGGTGTTTCAAGTTGGGGAGAATATGTACTTGCACATCAAGCCCAAGAAAACATCCTTTAGGATTGGATCATGTGCCAAGTTGGCACCATGATATTGTGGGCCTTTTGAGATCCATGAGAGGATTGGACCAATGGCATATAGACTTTCTCTACCTCCATCAATGAAATTCCATGATGTTTTCCATGTTTCATTGCATAAAATATATGTTCAGGATGTTGATAATGTGATTGATTAGTATGTATTGCAAGTGGAACCAGAGGGATAGTTCTAGATAGAGGCACAATTCATATTGCAACAAAAATAGCTCAAGCTCTGGAACCGAGCAAAAGAGCAAGTTAAAGTGTAGTGGAAGCACATTGGGATCGATGAAGCCACATAGGAGATGGTTGATTAGATGCATGCATTATATGATTCTTTATTTTCTAGTTAAAGAAAATGAGTTTTTGGTGTGTGTGTGTGTATGTGTTATTGTAAATACATCATCGAGTTGTGTTTATAAAGCTCCAATAAGCAGTGTGTTTGTCATGTTTTCAGTAGTTTTTCATTGTAAATACTGCATCGAGATACGTTATAAAGATCCAATAAGAAATATGTTCTTTTTTCAGTGGTTTGGTTGGTCATAAGAGTCATAAGAGTATCAAGGATGTTGTTCCCCCAAGGGGGGGTGGTTTGTAACAACCTCAAGTTGATTTTCCACATAAAGGGAAGGAAATTATAAAGAAAAAATACGACCAAGGTAATGGAACACATATTCGAAGATAAATGGGGGGAAAAAAATTTAAAGTGGGAATCACTTGTGGTTAATTAATGGCCATGGAAATTGGCATTGGCATTGGCAAAAGGAAAATGGAAATACATGGCAATTAATTCAAGAAATAACAGAAAATAGGAAAAAAGGAAGATGAAGAGACAAGACTATGCATGCAAGGGAAATTAAAGAGAAAATAAAGAAAAATTGTAGAAACCAAGAAAGGGAAAGGAAGAGACACCAAAAGTTAATGATAAAAAGGCATCTAAGAAACAATTGACAACTTTTGCTCAGTTTTCAGCTTTTTACAACTTTAGTTTTTTCTAAGGAAGAAATTGTACTACGAGAGGGATAGAGGGAAGGAAGAGCACAAGAAAGCAATCAAGAAAGTAAGGAAGCAAGGAGCACAAGCCAGGAAGGAGAAGCATGGAGGAATTAGATTTGCGGCCAAGAGAAGAGGTTTCCAGTTAAGGAACAGCTGAGGATTTACATGTAATAGGTTGCATGTGTGACTTCCTTGTTGGGATTTTAATGCATGGTGAATGAATGTGGTTTACATGATTATCTTTCTATCATTGGAATGAAATTTCCTAGTTTGACAATGTGTTTAGATTTTCCTTTTCATTTCTTGGATAACCATGCTATGACGGGAGTCATTCTTGGTTGAGCTTTGGATTTATGGAATATTTTGGATCTGGGTGAGGTGGTCTCAGGAAAATCCAAGGTTTGGGGGTGGAGATTATTTTCTCTGGGAAGCCCTTGATAAGTGGGTGGAGAAAGGAAAATTCCTCTAGGTATGGTGAAGAAATTCTGAGGCATCCAAGCTTGTTGGTTTGGTGATCTCTGGACCAGTTTAAGTGAGATCACGGTGGCCTGAGGGTGGAGGTGGTTTAACCTCTGGAGCCCTTGTTTGGTTATATTTGGTTGATCTCATGATATCCCACATTCATGATTGGAATATGGCATAAGAGTGGTTGGATGAAAGAGATATTAGGTTCAACCTAATCTATGGTCTGGTGGTTTGTGGAAGTCCCTGACTTGGTTGGATCTATGTATATGTTATTATGCATTATTTCTTATTAAGATAATTGAGCACATGTATTGGTTATTGTGTTGATTTTATGACCAGTTTTTCATGGCTCAATTCTAGTTAAATGTTGGTTATAGGCAAGGTTAAATCGCGTGATCTTGTTATGGATCTTGTTCATGATTCATTAATTTACTGAATGGTTATATGAATTTACAAGCTAAAACGTGTTTAATGCAGTTAAATTGAGAGGGAAATGAACCTTCTTGCTGATTCTCTAATGAAACTAATGAGACAATGATCAGATATTCATTCATGACCCTTAATTACTATGTTTACCATATGTTTGTCTAAATGTTTATCATGTGTTTTGAATGTTTGGGTAAAAGTTGAGTCCTAGTATAGATTATGCATACTTGTGAATATCCTAGACTTAATTCCAGAGAGTTTTGGGAATTTTTTGGCAGTGGCCTATAGGCTAGCCTTGAAATTGTGGCACTGAATCTGTGGCCACATGCACAAAATCGGGGAATTTTTCTTGTAGCTGCATGGAAGGCACCTTGTGTGTGCGGCTGGAGCCTTCTGGACACATGCACAACTTGGGATGCATGCAGATGGGCTGTAAAGTCAAGTATAAGGAAAGTTATAGCTCAAGAAGGATCACTAGCGAAGGTTGTCTGACATCTAGGTGATAAGGTGCCAGGGAAAATTTTAGGAGCTAATATTTGTAGATGAGCTAATTTTCCATGTTTTTTCCAAAAAAAAGATTCACCAATTCCCATTTTTTCCTAAAAGTGATTCGCCCAAATTTTAAAAAAAATATTATTTTACCTTAGAAATTGCAAAAATGTTATAGAGACTATATAAAATCATTATAATTTTTAATATTTTACTAAAATATCACTAAGCATTTTATAGTTTGCAAATTATGGATTAGTAAGATTCGCCAAGGTTTCTAATATTTAAGATAAGTTTCCACCCTTAAAATTTTCCCTGTCAGGTGCCCTACAAAGGTTGTTGAAAGGTTTAAAGATAATAGTCCCCACTTCCATAACTAGAGCTTGGTTGTTGGGTTATAATATCAACTCATCTTTATCCTAGAGAGCTTGTGAAAGTGGTTAAAATTGGGCTGGGGTGTTAAATCAACCATACCTAGGGTTTCATTTTTCATGCCTTAGGATCTTTTATATATACTATCACCAAATCCTAAAAGGCTTAGGCTTTTATTGTATGCCCTAGATTTTAACTCCCTCCTCCCATATTTACCCACTTTAACTGACCTACCTAGGGTAAATATGAGTTGAAGGATACTATGAAATGAATCAACCTCCTAGATAACCTTAAGAAAATGGAGTCGATAAATTGAGACTTTACTGACCTCGATCAGGTTCTATAGGATCTCCAGGAGCTACCCAACCCCTCTAGGTGTCCAGCCCCTGAGTTAACTATATTTTTCACTAACCTAGAGCCTCATTCACTCCCTTTCCAAGGCCTCCATGTGACTGTAGCCCTCCAATCGCACTCATAAGCCTGCTTCCCAATGATTTTGGATTTTTCCAGTCATTTCTATGCATGTGACCTAGACTTTTGAGCCACTTTTCCAGGGCTAGAACTCAAGCCCCTGCCCATAACTCAACAAGACTTCAAAAAATGATAAATAACAAAGGAAAAAATATTCTAAACTAAAACTTGAACTAGGACTTGACCAAACCCTTCCCAACTAGGATTGGTATTTCATCAAACACATGATGAACATGCAACCTATAGTTCATGAATGCATATTTGAACATAGGAATATGAAACTTATCTAATTTTTAACAAGAAGGACTAATGCCCTATCACACTAGATTTCATAACACCAATTATGTCATGCATTCATTATTCACTCATTTACTAATAAAAACATGATGAGAGCCATGACTAAGATCTGCCATAAAACCATGCTCATAACTAGAATATAGCCAGATAGATAACAATGATATAACAACCATTGAATCCAATAACAACACGCATAATTACTCGTTAATGACAAGGGAAACTTATCTCTTATTAACCATAAAAAAAAGCCAACCAAATTTAGGACTTCCACGTACCACTCGACCATAGATTTGGCTGAAACAAATCTTTCTTTCAACCTATCTATCTCGTGTCATATTCTAAGCATGAAATTGGGATCTCATGGGATAAACTAATTACAAAAAAAGGGAATCCATAGGATAAACCACCTCCACCCTCACCATACCGTGATCTCACCTAAACCAATTCCCAAATGACAAAACCAAACCGAGCTTGGATTCCTCAAAATTCCTTGATCATCCCTTGAGGAATTTTCCTGTCTCCACCCACCCATTGAGGGATTCCCAGAGAAAACCATCTCCACCCTGAACCCTTGATATTTTCCTGAGACCACCTCACCTAGATCCAAACCTTACGACAATCCAAAGCTCAACCAAGAATGAAACCCATCACACTCTGGCTATTTGGAAATGACAAGGCAAGGCTAAAATCCACTGTTGAAACCCGAAAAAAACCCATGCTAATGACAACAAATGAACCAAATACACAGATACGAATCCCATGCATGCCAAAACCAGTTAGGAAATGATACATGAAACCTGTAATCTACAATTATTCCCATTGAAGTTTCTTGATCCATCCTTTCATTGCTTGATCCTTGCTTTCCTTGTCCTTCCTTTGCTTTGCTTTCCTTTCCTTTCCTTTGATTTCATTGGCTTTCTTTCTCCTCTTGGTGCTATTCTCCTCTCTGAAACCAATTTTGAAAATGAACTGCCAACATGTTGTGAACTAATCCTCAAAATCATTTTTATCATTGATGCCTCTATTTTCTTCAATTTCCTCTATTTTCGCTTCAACCACTAGGATGTTTTCCCCAACATTCAACTTGGAATATGTGTCCCATGACCTTGGTCTTATTTTTCCTTTATTAAATTTATTGCATAAATTTTAACCCGAGGTTATTATAGACCCACACTCCTTGGGGGAACACCATCCTTGTTGTTCTATGACACCGACAAATAGAAAAACCACAAAAAACCAAACCATACTGCCCATGGAGCTTTATAACACAACTTGTTGTAGTATTTACAATGACCACTGATGAAAGCATGAAAATCATATCATTTACTGGAGCTTTATAACACATCTCACCAACCACATATACAATCATGCACATTTTCTTGAACCAAAAAATAACCATACTATCTATGAAGCTTTATAACCACAAATCGATACAATATTTACAATGATGTACACACATATATATGCACATTTTATCAACCAAAAAATAGAAGGATATGATTCCTGCATCCATAATAAAGGAGTTCAGAGGCTCACACCTCCACCCTCAATGTAATACCAGGATTCACCTCCTTCCCAGGAAGTACAAAATCCACTGCCAAAGTCAAACCTGCATCTAATGTCTAGCGCTACAATTATGTGCTACCTATTCCCTCGATGAACATTTCCCGACTCATTGTTCTAGGGCACACTCCCAATTTGCATTTGATTCAATATGGAAATACTAATGACCAAAAAAAATCCATCCCTTGACCTTCCCTTCTCTGCTACACAATCCCTTGGCCAATTCGGTAACCCCCTTCCATGCAGTCACTCACCTTCCAAGTTCCCTGATATCCACTTCCTTGGGCGCTCCATCCCTTTACAAGGCTTCCTCACATCAGAAGCTCAAAAAACCAAGGAATATACCTACCTAAAAACCATCATATCGGTCATAACATGCTCATGGAAATCAATAGAGACTATTGGGTACCAATGTCGCACAATGGCCTGCTCCTGAAGTTCTTTACCATCATACTGCTACTTATTTAAAATTCCTTTTTCCGTTGCTAATTCTTGCAGTCAATTTCAACCACCCCAAACCAAGCACTTCCTTGCCTTCTTGTACTGAGTTCATAATTCCCATTATACTAAAAGGGAATTGAAATAAATTCAAATCATGCCTCAATGATGGCCTGCTAATAAGACACACTTGTAATTATGTTCACTTCTTGTCACTTGAAATCAATTTTTTTCTTGATCAAATCATCATGTATAAACATATCACAGATGGTTAGCTCAAAAATAAACAATCATAAATGCGAATCATAAATCACATATAACCCTCATAAATCATAATCATAGATCACATGCATAATTAAAAATTGAAATAAAATATTGATACTTATCTTTCGAATGGTTCTCTGATTCTACCTTTGTTCCTTATTTTTTCCGTACGCACACTAAATTGGTTTCCAAACTGAAAAGCACCCAATGCCTGCATTTATCTTTAGAAAATAAGGGAATCCGAAGACTAAAATGCCTCCCCGATCAAAATTAGCAACAAGGGTATCCGAGACTAAACCACCTCAACCCTCAATAACAACAAAAAGGGAATCCAAAGACTAAACCTCCTCAACCCTCAATAACAACAAGGGTATCCTGAGACTAAACCACCTCAACCCTCACACTGTACAACACATACACATACATAGTGTACACCACAACACATACACCTACACCCGGTGTACAACACCACACATACACCTACACCTGGTGTACAACACCACACATACACCTACACCCGGTGTACAACACACCACATACACCAACAGCCAATGTATAAAAAAACACATACACCTGCACCCGGTGTACAGTACAACACATACACCTACACCCAGTGTACAACACTACACATACACCTACACCTGATGTACGACACAACAAATACACCTACACCCAGTGTACAACACCACACATATGCCTATGCTATGTGTACAACACAACACATACACCTACACCCAGTGTACAACACAACACACACCTACACACGGTGTACAACACAACACACACCTACACCCGATGTACAATACAACACATACACCTGCACCCAGTGTATAAAATAACACATATACGTATACACCGTACAATACCATGAATACGCATGTCACGATACAACGACTACACAATACTCATAACACAGTATCACATGTACATTGCACTTCATGTACAATATGCACACAACACCTCATGTACATAGCACCACTTGTATGACGTGTACACAACACCATATGTACACAAAACCACATGTACACAACACCACCTGGACAACTTGTACATAGAACCACATGCATGCAACACCATGTGTACCACATGTACACAACACCACATGCACACGACAAAACATGTAGATCATGCACACGCACTGGATGTACACAACACTGCATATAGAACATGTACGTAGCACAAAATGTAAAAATTACTGCATATAGAACATGCACATAACACCCTATATACAACATGTACAACATATACACAACAATAGTAATGCACATCCAAAGACCACACTATCTCTACCATGTTTTTGGGTGTGTGTTATATTCTTTCCACGACTAGCTCTAGATGAGAAGTGGGGGGTGGCTAGCCCCCCTACGTTTGCGCTAAGTGTAGCAGGGGAGTCACACGGGGTTCAAGGAATAGCCCTGGGAATTTTTTTTTGACCCTATATTAGGTGAGAAAACCTACCAATGGTTTTGTGTATGAGTTTTCACATGGTTTTGGGCATGATGGTTTTCTGCCCATGGTACTTTGTAAATCTAGTCAAGGGAACTACGGTTATGTTCTAATCCAGGGTTAATGAATTAGGATTTATTAATTATTTGACATGTATATATATGTATTGTAACAATGAAAGGAACATAATGAAAAATAAAGATGACAGTCTCGGTTTTGGGATCTAGGGGAAAATATCTATGTATATTTTTTTTATGTTTTATGCTCTCGCTATTGCTTATTTTATGTTTTAAGAGTTTGTTTGCAGATAATTTATATATAGGTTTAAAACCTACATTTGGTATCAAAGTTGTTTCAACTTCAAGGGGACACCTTTGTTGCTGAGGGGTTTTGATCAGGCCTGTGTTAGATCCTGATCTGCATGATTGATTCTTGTGGTGAAAGAATTTGGCGAGCAATGGAAAGATAAATATCGAGAAATTTAATTGTCATAGTTTTGAGTTGTGTAAGCTCAAGATGGAGGATCTTCTTTTGGATAAATATCAACGGATCGCTGTGGATTTGGGTACTAAATCAACAAAAATGTCATATGAAGACTCGGTGAAGCTAGATCAGAAGGAAAACAACACAATACAGTTGTGTATCTTAGATTCACTATTGTTGAATGTATCTAGGGAAGTTATGACAAAGGATTTGTGGGACAAGTTAGGGACAAGTTATGGAATAATTTGTTCTTGCAGAAAAGGATGTATAACCTCAGGATGAAAAATGGAGACTCAGTGACAGAGCATCTGAATGCCTTCAATACTATCGTAAGTTAGTTGTTATCTTATGATATTAAAATCTCAGATTAAAATGAGTGCATCAATTTGTTGTGTTCTATGCAAGACTCGTGGGATAATCTAGTTGTTGCAATAGGCAGCAATACAACTACCTTAAAGTTTGATGAAACTTTCTCATCCTTGTTGTCGGAGGAAATGAGACGGAAAAATATGGAGGGCTAGAATGGAGATGCCTTGTATATACAAGGACAGTCCCATAATAGAAACAAAAATAAGTTCTTGGGTGGGAGATCTAAATATAAAGGGAGATATAAATATCTAGGAAATCATGTAAAGGTGTGTTGGAAATGCAAAAAGGAAGGGCACTTCAAAAAGGACTGTAGATATAAAGCTCCTGAGAAAGGAAAGGGATCTAATGATGCTCCTTTTGTAGAGGAAAAAACCACCTCAGATGAAGGTGGGGATGTGTATTTGGCTTATTATTCAAATACACATGTAGATCATGAGGGATGGTTGATTGATTCAGGTGCATCCTTTCAATTCAATCCCCATAAGAAGTGGTTTTACGAGTATGAGAAGTATGATGGCGGTGATATATTCTTAGGGGATGATAAGAAGGCCATAATAATTAGATGCAAAAAAGTCAAGTTGAAGTTGCGAGGTGGAAGGATTAGAACACTTCCTGGTGTTTTTCATATTCCTACATTGGCCAAAAATCTAATTTCTGTAAGAAAGATGGATGATGCAGGTGTAAAAACAATGTTCGAGAAATATATCCACAAGATGGTTCGAGGAGAACTGGTATTGATATGGGGAGTTCGGATTGGAACTCTATATAATATTCTGGGTAGTACTGTTATTGATGGGTGCAATAATTTTTTGGTTCCTGAAAGTGGAGCAGAAAACGTAGC
Source organism: Pinus albicaulis (assembly GCA_034641835.2). Classification (NCBI taxonomy): domain Eukaryota; kingdom Viridiplantae; phylum Streptophyta; class Pinopsida; order Pinales; family Pinaceae; genus Pinus; species Pinus albicaulis. Next base: position 1,162,972,912 of record CM076578.1, on the reverse strand, counting down.
GGTATTTGGAGAAAAGACCGTGTTATGGCATAAAAGGCTTGAACATATTAGAGAGAACGACCTTTGGATACTACATGGTAATGGTATGGTAGAAGGTATGTATAATTTCTCTCTGGATTTCGATTTCTGTGAACATTGTGTATATGGGAATCAGAATCGTGTGAGTTTCCCTTCTGGTGCTAAGAGGGCGAACACGATATTAGAGCTTGTGCAAAGTGATGTGTTTGGAACTGTGTTGGTTCCATCACTGAGTAAGTTTTTGTACTATGATTCATTTATATATGACCTCTCAAGGAATACATGGATATATTTTCTGAGGAAAAAATCTGAAGTCTTTGAGAAATTTAAAGAATTTAAGGCTCTGGTAGAAAACCAGATAAAGAATAAGATAAAGGTGATGACGAAAAATAATGATGGATAGTTCTGTAAGAAGGAATTTGAAGAGTTCTATAAGAAGTGTGGTATAGCATGAAAGAAGACTACTCCATACATACCATAGAAAAATAGAGTTGAAGAAATAATGAACAGGACGTTGATGAAAAAGGAAAGAAGCATGCTCAATGGTACTAGGTTAGGACAAGAATTTTGGGCATAGGTCGTGGAGACTACATGCTATCTGGTTAACAAACCACCTTCATCAGAGTTGGAGGATAAGACTCCACAAGAGGTATGGAATGGTAAGAAACCCTCTCTTTCATATTTGAGGGTATTTGGCTGTGGTGCATATGTACATGTTCCAAAGGATAAAATAACAAAGTTGGATAGTAAATCTGAAAGGCGCATGTTTATTGGGTATAAGGATGGTTTAAAAGGTTATAAGCTTTGGAACCCAAAAACAAGGAAGGTTGTGTACAACCAAGATGTGGTGTTTAGAGAGGTGGAATATGTTTTTAAACATGAAGTCATACCGAAGGAACTTGAGAAGATAGAGTTTGAGCTAAAGGAGGAAGAACGAGACTCTACAACAAAACATGATTCAAAAGAGGAAGAGCCACAAACTCAACTTGTGAGAAGATCAGTTCAAGAAAGAAGGCAACCAGAAAGGTATAGTCCATCTTTTTTTTGTTCAAATTTTGCTTCATCTATCACTGATGATGATCCCATAACTGTTAGGAAGGTAGTGGATTCAAAGGATGGAAAACTTCGGAAGGAGGCCCTGGTTGATGAAATGGCATCCTTGCACAAAAATGAGGCATGCGATTTGCTGGAGTTGTCGGCTAGAAGGAAACCCATTGGAAGAAAATGGGTGTTTAAGAAGAATATGAATGCGAAAGGCAAGGTGGAGAAATACAAATCTTGATTGATAGAAAAAGGTTATTCTGAGGTATCTAGACAATGATTTTGGTGATATTTTTTCTCCTGTGGCCAAGGTAATTTCTATTAGATTAATTTTGTCTATTGCTGTTGCATTTTATTTTGAGGTAGAACAGATGGATGTGAAGAATTTTTTTTTTCACGGGGATCTAGAAGAGGACATCTACATGAGGCAACCTGAAGGCCTTGTGGTGAAGGGTAAGAAATAACTGGTATGTAGGCTAAATTTTTTTATGTATGGGTTAATACAATTACCAAGGATGTGGTATCAGAAATTTGATACATATAGATGGGGACTTGGCTTCACCAAAAGAAAAGAGGATCACTATGTGTATTTTAAATTAATTGGTGTCTGTGTTATTTATTTGGTCTTGTATGTGGATGATATGTTTCTGGTTGGAAATGACAAAGAAATTATCCAGGATTTGAAGACCCAATTGTTCTCCAAATTCTATATGAAGGATATTGGTGCTACAAACTATATTTTGGGCATGGAAATTAAAGGAGATCGGGTGAAGAGGAAGCTCTAGTTAAACTAGAGGAAGTATGTCGAGACAATATTGTGAAGGTTCAGTATGCAGGATAGTAATCTGGTGAAGGTTCCTATTCCTGTAGGTGTAAATTTATCTTCTAAAAAGTGTCCCAAGGCACAAGAATAAGAGGAGGATAAAAGCAACCATTCTCATATCTTCTCCAACCTGCATAGCTTGAGTAGTCGAGGGATATCAATCAACTTGGTGCTTGGTGGAAGGCTTTATTAATTTATTAATATAAAATAAATAGGGGCCCAATTTCTTATAGATGAGAGTCGAGGAAGTCGAGGGAGGTCAGGTCATTGATGTGTTCTTACTTCTATTATGTATATTATATGATATGAGTTTTCATCCTCGACACCTCTTTCTCCCCCATATCACCCCTATAGCAGGTGAAATTGATTCGATTGGAGGTTAAGACACTTTGTTTTTTCTCGCGTCCCATGTTCCATATGCAAGTTTAGTGGGTATCTTGATGTATGCAATGGTATGTTTTAGACCAAACATTGCACATGCAGTGGGAGTATTGAGTAGGTTTATGTCAAAACCAGGGAAGGAGCATTGGAAAATAGGAAAACATGTTTTCAGATCTTTTTGTGGCACTAGTGATTATGGTCTGTGCTACCAAGGAAGACCAGGATTGGAATTTTTTTGGGAAATTCGTGGCTTTTTTGATGCATATTGGGCTGGAGATATGGATCAAAAAATATCTACAAGTGGGTATGTGTTTAGCCTATTTGTAGGTACAGTTAGTTGGATGAGTAAAAGACAATCTATAGTGGCTCTTTCAATTATAGAGGCTAAATACATGGCATCCACTCATGCAAGTAAAGAAGCAGTTTGGTTGAAAATATTGTGTTCAAGTATGGGGTTGGTGAAAAAAAATATAAGGATAGAATGTGATAGCCAAACTGAAATTTTATTGGCTAAGAACCCTGCTTATCATTGGAAGACAAAGTACATTTATGTTCAGTATCACTTTGTGAGAGATATGGTTGAGGATAAAAATATGTTGCTGGTAAAGGTGGACACTTTGAAGAATGTTGCAGATGAATTGACGAAGTATATGAGAACTGATAAGTTCTCTTGGTGTAGAGAAAAAATGGGCGTTGCAGGGATGGATCAATGAGTAATCTATCCCGTGGCCCCAAAAGGAAAGAAAGAACAAGTGGGAGAATTTTGGGTGTGTGTTATATTCTTTCTACGACTAGTTCCTTGCACGGGGTGCGGGGCAACGCTTGAGGAATTTTTTTTTGGAACCTATATTAGGTGGGGGGACCTGCCTATGGTTTTGTGCATGGGCTTTCACATGTTTTTGGGAATGATATTTTTCTGCCCATGGTATTTTGTAGATCCAGTGAAGAAAACTATGGTTATGTTCTAATCTAGGGTTGATGGATTGGGGTTTATGAATGATTCGACATGTATATATATGTATTGTAACAGTGAAAGGAAAATAATGAAAAATCAATTTGGTAGTCCCGGTTTTGGGATCCAAGGGAAAATATCTATGTATATCATTTTTATGTTTTATGCTCTTGCTATTATTTTTTTTATATTTTAATAATTCGTTTGTAGATAATTTCTATATAGGGTTAAAACCTACATAGACAACCTTGCTTCTAGTCTCTTTCCACTATCCATGCTTGTCCCAACATGCCGCGGATCACAATGCTCTCATTCCAATGATGTATCCCTTAACATTACCTATCATAGCATAAATATACGCATAATATAAACACATAATATCAACTCATCCCCATGTGATAAATAAGTCACGCTACTCTTCCCCCTTGATTCCTCCTAAACCAAGAAGCTCTTCATGCCATTCAATTGCATTAATAATCATTCTTCCACAAGAATTATCTTTGGAAACCTTGCGAGACTAAAAAATACATACATATATACATATATAATCATCAACATAAAACAATCATGATCCCTCATGACTGTGTCAGACAATGGAATACATACATACATACATACATACATACATACATACATACATACATACATACATACATACATACATACATACATATATATATATATATATATATATATATATATATAATCATTAGCATAAATAAATCATGATCCCTGATGACCCTGTCACACAATAGTATACGTACATACATATATCCATATATAGACATCATGATAATCATAATTACAACATAATTACCAGATATCATAAGGACTAGGTTAAAATAAATCTCTTTATCCATGCACAACATGGATAACAATAGTTCCCAACACAACCAATGCATATGACGCCTAAAATCCATTTAATTTACCTTTCTTGTTATCTTTCTCATGATTTTCCTTCCATCGCCCATTTACACAAATGGACCCAACTAATCCAACTGGTTTTCATACCCTTGCCTTCAGTTTCCCTTTACATGCACCAGGCTTCATCTGAGTCTTACATTACTTGTTGGGTTTCATTCAGATCTCCCAAGCTTCATTAAATTTCTTATATCCCCAATCAATTCCAAAAAACATAAAAACATAAAAGGCAAGAACAATAAACAAACAAGAATAAAACCATGAAAATCCAATAGTAACACGACACCACAAACAAAGTGGCATGGCCAAGCACCAGACACAATAAATTTGCAAATCAAATGTAAAAAAATCACAAAGCACCGAAAGCACAGGACTCTCAACAGATGTCATGACACAATCCCCATAGGTTCCCAATGCTTCCAAGGGAAAGCTCAACCCAATCCTTCTTCAAGATTCATGGCAGTCTCTTTTTCCATGCAATTCCTTTCATCATAGTGCCATAAACACATTACTATCATTGTGTAAATAAACATAATGATATATTGGTTACCTTACCTTACTATGCCAAGCACACTTTATTGTAACTAAACACATACACATATCCTATCTCAAGGGACTCAAAATCCTTGATGAATCCTACCATAAATGAAAACCAACTGTTATACATGCCAAATACATGTTAGGAATATACCACATATCTACATAATGTCAAACAAAATCAAGGTTAAGAAGACTTCCTGTATTCATGAAAAGAACTCATTTATTTGGAATTGCAGTTTCCAAACATAGTTGAAGGATTTTTTATTGAATTCCTTTATTTTTCCTTTTACCTTGTTGCAGTTGAGTCTTATCACATACTATTACATCACCCCACTATTAGTTATATAAAAAAATCAACTCTTACCTTGTCATGCTAATACTAAGTACGTTACCACACAATTGTTCACACATGTCAGTCACATGTTCAAAAGTTCAAGACATCATGTATATTAATTTGAAATCAACATTTACCACGAATAAAAACCATGTCATAATCAACTAATAGTGATTAGTAATACTACTACAACTAGCACCCACTCACACTCAAGTGCATATCAACTATCTCAACACATATTGTGTTAGTACAATCGTATTAAACAAGATCATTCCTTCATGCAATATTATAGACACATAATCACATCATACAATTAATCAAACATTCAACCAATATATAAAAATAACATGTTATATAAACCAATACACGACATAATCAAAATCATACCTCAATGTATCTTATAGGAGGCTATCACATTTGCACAAGTCAGTCCAAATTAGTATGACAAAATATCACAAATATATCAACTCATACTTGAATTCCATAACCATAACCATATGCATAGACCAATAAAGATTAAAATGATAAATATAACATAAATATCTTAAATTCAATGGATATAGTCATCATGTGTACGACCACAATGCATATAACAACAAGTTACTACCATACATGACTATCAGACGCATGTGCATATGACCACACTTATCAACTTGCATCTATCATGCATATAACCATAAAAAAAATAAAATGAAAAGCATGTACATAACCATAATTATTACAAAAACCATTAACCAACATACCTGCATGCCAAGATACAAACCTGTATGAGGATTTTATGTTACCCCGAGGTCCAATGCTACAACTTTGCTCTGATGGTCTACACCTCCTACTCTATCCCAGCCAAGCACATCAACACCATAACATACCAAAAAAATAATGGTGACATAAACTAAATACCATGACCTCATGCATGACAACTAGAACCATTATCACGTATGCACATGACTGACATGCATGCATAGTAATGACATTCCACCCATTCAGTCTAAGTATTGAACCATGCTTTGATACTACCTTGTAACCACCTCCTCCCATATCTACCTACTTTAACCAACCTACCTGGGGTAGACATGAGTTGAGGGCTAATATAAAATGAACTTAAGGAAATGAGTCAATAACTTAAGAATTTACTGGCCTCCCTTAGGTGCTATAGGACCTCTAGGAGCTACACAACCCCTCCAGGTGTCCAACCCTTGAGTTAAATATATTTTTCATTGATCTAGAGCCTTATTCGCTCCCTTTAAAAGGCCTCCATGTGACTGTAGCCCTCCATTTTCACTCATAAGCCTGATTCCCAGTGACTGTGGACTTTTCCAGTTAGTTCTATGCCCGTGACCCCAAATTCTAAGCCACTTTTCTAGGGCTAGAACTCAGGCCCCTTCCCGGAACTAAATGAGACTTCAAAAAATGATAAATAACATAGGAACAAAGCTTCCAAACCAAAATATGAATTAGGGCTTGACCATACCCTTCCTAACTATGATTGGAATTCCATCAAACACATGATGAACATGGAACTTGTTATCACTCCCCCCTGCTTCCCGAGGCTGAGAATGGAGCTGAAGGAAGGTAACCACAAACCAACCTTTAGGTCAGATAACTAGCCCTACCAAGACCACAGGGGGCTCTCTCAATCTCACTTAATAGCCAAAAGGATGATTGGATATAATGTTTTAGGCTAGTTATGATGCTCAGTAGATTATGGTTTTTGTTTTTTTGGAGTTTTGCTAGATAGGAAGGATAGTTAGGAAACTAGGTCTAGGGTTTTGGTTTGAATTCAAAGGTTTAGTTGTATAGGTAAGGGTGAGGTCAGGTAGGTAAGCTAGGTAAGCAAAGAAGCATGCTTAATTTTTCATTATATATAGAGTGAACTGAGAGGGAGTCAAAATGAGCATTAAACTGAATTCATTCTTCAGAAGAGCAGAGACAATTTCATGTAATTCTTATAAAAAACAAAGCATGGAAAGCATGTTTTCTGTCAATAAACTGAAAATAATTAGTATAAAGAAGCATATATATTAAATATGAGTAAAATAACATTCAACATGATTATTTTATAGAGAAAAACAAATGCTCAAAGGCATACCACTGGAGTCTCAGCACTATGTCTACAACAATGTCCTTGATTTCATTAGCAAAATATTTTACAATAGATCCTCTGCAAATAACAACTATCCAACCTCTAAAAATACTTGAGGTGGAATATTTATAGAAAATAGAGTTCATGACACATATGGTTGAAATCCTATCCAAAAATCATCATAATTACATCAGATGAGTCACTTCCTAGAATCCAGGGAAGTTAGAAACTTATCTTGAAATTTAGCTAAAGACTATGAGTGTGTATCTCCTCCATTAAATTACATATTTCCTCATCATATAGGAAAAAAAAACTAAAACACATCTAATTCCACCTCATGGGACAACTAGCATTGAAGTTATGGATTTTTCTTGGCATGACAGCTGTCTGACAGGAATCCTATGAAGAAATGTCGCGCTTGTAGCAGAAACATCGTGTCTACCTGGCAGAAGCATCGCTCCAGTTCAAGGGTGATTTTGAACCACTTAGGATCACCCAAACGTAAATATGAAAGTTGTGTTGAGTATCCCCTTTAGTCTAGTTTCTAATTCACCTTGAATTTTTGGAAAACACCCACAGGAAGGCCTCCAAAAGTGGTTTTTCCCAACCTCACTCTAGAAGTGCTACGCCTGGTCCAAAACACTGGCAAAAGCATAGAAATGAGGCAATTTTTTGCATTTTTTTTCAAAACCAAAGCTTGTCATGGAAAACCAAGTCCAGATATGGCATGTACTAGTCAATATGCATCCATCCACATAGAAAAACCTTGGTTTGGAAGATCTGAGAGAAAGTGTCACGCCTCGGCGCGATGCTTCTATGGAGACAAAATTTCCATATTTTTGCAAAAATCATCAAAAAAAAAAAAGGGTGCTCAAAATTGACCAAAATTTGTTCTATAACACCCGTGGAGGATAGGCTGAACAACCATGGATGCATCAGCAATGTGGTCTAAGTTTTCTTTCTCCTTGAGCTTCATTTGAGCTTCTTTACGATTTTTCTTCACGTGTTTAAGGCTGATTTGGGAAATTTTGTTCCTAGCGCAATAGTGATTCGACATATGTCTCTGGTGGTTATTTACATTTTTAGCTTTATTCAACAACTTCTCAAGGTGTCCATTTACCTTATCAAGCAAATACTCCCTATCTTGATTTGTTTCATCAAGAATTCATTCATGAAAAGCCTACCAACCTGATCTAGGAGCTGTTGATTCTCTTTCTATCTAAAGCACCTTCTTGAGGCCTCTTGTCCTTGGTATTCTTATTTTTCTTCTAAATTTTGCATCCCCCAGTTTATCATCGTCTACTATTTATTTTCCCTTTCCTTTATCTGCATCAACATGTACCTTTGATTTGTATTGGAGTAGTAGTTTCACCTTTAGCTGAAAATTCTCTTGCTGTAAGAATGTGATCTGAGAATTTGAAATTGAGAAAACCTCCCTTAACTATGATATTTCTTAATCCTTATCCTTTATGATCTCCTCAACTGACTTATCCTTCACCTTCTCTACCATGTCAACTTCTAAGGGTGCTTTTTCATCATGGTGTTGCAATGGTGACTCACCATCATGGCTAGGTGGTTGATCCATTGTTTGTCTTTGCTCATGTGTAGTTTCAGGTGCCAATACACATATGATGGTATTAGGATAAAAAAACATTCTCTTTCCTTTCTCATAGGTTTGAGTGATCTCAAACCTAGGTGCTTTTGAAATCTAAGCCTACCTGCTAGAAGAGCCAACCTCTGTTGGCTGTACTGATGTTGTGTTATGAACAGTAGGTGGAATAGTAGCAGGAGTTGATGCTACTCTCTCCATGAAAACTTCCCAGGTCATATTGTTTGTTGAGATCTAGTGGAAAAGAATAATCTTAACCAAAGCATGATGAAATAAACTAGGATGAGGATTTCTACCTTTGCTTTGTACTTTTTCTACCATCATGACCAAACTCCAGAATAGATAGTTTGATAAATTGCGTGATTTGGTAGCTGTGAAGTGCATTGGTAACGTAACATGGTATTGGTACAGTCTTGAAAATCTTCCCTCGCATGTGAAATATTTCATGATGAGCTTCATTAATGGGGCATACTTATCAAGTATATGCCTCAAAGGGAAAACATGTTCAAGTTCATCTTTGCAATGAGGTTTTAGGAACATTGGGTAGTTTTCAAGGTCAAATTCCATGCCCTTGAAGCAAACTTCTCCTTCATTCGGAATCCTTGTTGCTGAAGTGATGACCTCTGTTGATAGAGTGAATTTAATGCCCGCTATGGTGGCTTTTTCTCTGCTGAAGTTAGTGGCGAAAAGGGTAGTCAATGAGGCATGAAGTCCTACCTCCATGATCTTTTCACACAATCTCGGATATCAAGTGTTTTCAAAACATATCTTAGCATATGGGGATGCATTAAGTTCTTACAATGTGGATGGCTCAAATCTAGAGTGGTGACCTCCCTTGTGAGCTTTCGTTTTAGTCTCCATACTACTTGTGAACATGATGAAGCCCTCCTAGATGAAATGAGTGGGTATGGATGATGAATTTGGGATAATAGGGGATATGGATAGGGTAGGTTTAGGGGCTGTGATGAGGTATAATAAGGTTGAGGAAAATTCCCCAAAAAATTGAGGCAGTAGGGTAATGTGTTAGATTGAGGATACAGGTGGAATTACTTGAAATGGGTATGGGGAAGTGGATCAAAATAGGAAAACACATATATTTTCCACTTTCTTGTAGAAATGTATTAGGGTCTTAGGGTTTTGATGGAAAAAAGGGTAAAGGGGATTGTGAGTAATAGGAGGTGTTGTGGTAGGGTTTGTAAAGGATAAATGAAAGTTTATATGGTAGGAAAAAACATCTCCAATGGTTAAAACCAATCAAGAAAGGAGAAAATGTAAAACATAGGAGAGAAAAACCCTAATGATAGAAAACACTCATACAATCATGAATTGACTTGAAGAAGGAAGATGTAGCGTCCATTTACTAGTTTTGGAGGCCACAGGAGGTTTTCACACTAGTTTTGAGGCTTGAGAAGCTGATTTGAAGAGTGAAAAGAAAAAACGTAGTAGTATTTGGAGAAGCGTAGAGCCAATACCCATAAACGTCACGTTGCTTCAGAAACGTCGCACTGCTCCTTCAGAAGCGTAGTAGATTGGATTTTCTTGCAAATTTTTCCAGTTTTCTTCCACCTTTGGAAAATGTAAGGTATTATGAAGGTTAGAGATGCACTTTATCGAGGAAGAGGAGATAACATGAGTGAAAGAGATCACTGTTTTCCCTTTTTATAACATTAATAAGACACCTTTTTGTCATTTAGTGAAAACATGACTTTTTTGAAGAACACTTTTCTTTTTGAATAATTTGACAATGCAACAAGATTTTGGATTTTTTTTATTTACCTACCTAAGCTAAATCCATTTTAAAGATAAATTTGTATGATGGAAGTGAATGACCCTTCTTTTTTCCTTCTTTATGACAAGTTTTGGACTTTTATGATGGAGAAATGAAAGACACCTAGACATATACCTAGGTAAAAAACATGGGGACTTGACTTGAGACTCTAGATTAAAATGAAGGACATGAGCCATGAAATGAAAATAACCATGAATAAAATGGAGGGGGTATCTTTTAAATACCTAGACACATAAAGCAATCAAAATTTTATTTGAAAACTAACTTGGAAATATAAAATTTTGACCTAGAATCACTACTAAACAAATTTGAAAGAGTACATATTGATCACTGAACATTGGAAAATAACATTGGATGCAATTGGGGATGGCATCTCCTTTAGGATGTGTCAATAACACTGTAGATAAGGTATCCTTATCCATTGGGCAATGGAATCAAAACTGGAAACTAAAACAAATTCGACAATCTGAAAATTTGATTGAAAAACTAACTAAACCTTTTGACTTTTTTTGTAAAAAAACATCAGCTAATTATAGAATCCTCATGTCCTTCTCCTCGGGCTTCAAAATTCTGCAACAAATTCTTATTCTTGACAGCAAATAAAAAGTGATATTTATAGTGAAAGTGAAATTTTTTTTCAAACTTAGGTAAGATAGTGTTTGAGGAACCTACCATTCACCGGTCCTCCCAGAATTTCTTGCCCATCAAGACATTCTAACAAGAATACCTCATTACCTATGAATGTTGTGATCTTATATGGACCTTTCCATAGATTATAAAACTTACCATTCTTACCTTTTTCTTCATCCTGGGCATCCCACCGAAGTATAACATCCCCTACTTTGAAATAATCAGCTTTTGTTTTCTTTCATACAATTTCTTGATTTTATCCTAAAGTTTTGAATTATGATTGAAAACTTATTCTCTTGTTTGCTGTAAATGAATTATTTGACTGGTTCTTCACTGGATATCATTTGGTTCACTATCGATCTCTTGCAGAATTTTCATCACCGGGACAACTAAAGAAGTGGGAAACATTGTGTCAACACCATACACAAGCTGAAAAGGAAACCTATTAATTGATCTCTTCGTGCTAACTCTATCAGCCCATAGATCATTTTTGAGCTTCTTGTGCCAATTTCTGTTGTTCTCTTGCAGCAAATTCTTAGTTATATTCACCAATGATTTGTTTAACAATTCAGCTAACCCATTGCCTTGAGGATAATATGATGTATAATGACCAAATATTATGTGATATTTACCACAAAAGTTAATAATTTTCTTAGAATTAAAGGCGGTTGCATCGTTAGTAATAATTTTCTGTGGGCAACCAAAACAAGACAAGATATTTCTTTCCAAAAATAGAATTATGATAACATCTGCAACTTGCCTTGTTGGAATGGACTCAATCCACTTTGTGAAGTAATCAGTGGCAGTGAGTATCCAGTTATGCTAAGTTGATGACGAAGGATGGATCTCGCTAATGAAATCATGACCCCACTTCTTGAAGGGTGCTTGAACTGTAATGAGTTTTAAGGGAAATGAAAAAATATTTCTCTTTCCTTGAAAAATTTGAAATTCATGACAACTCATGAAAACCTTATACACATCTGAAAATAAACTTGGCCAATATAATCCAAACCTTAATCTTATGATGGCGAAATGAAAGACACCTAGACACTAGCCTAGGTGAAAACATGGCGACTTGACCTGAGACTGTAGATGAAAATGAAGGACATGAGCCATGAAATAAAAATAACCATGGATAAACTGAAGGGAGTAGCTTTTAAAGACCTAGACACATAAATCGATCATAATTTTATTTGAAAACTAACTTGGACATATAAAAGTTTGTCCTAGAATCACTGTTAGACAACTTTGAAAGAGTAGATATTGATCACTAAACATTGGAAAATAACATTGGCTCCAGTTGGGGATGGCATCTCCTTCAGGATGTGTTAAGAACACTGTAGATCATGTAGCCTTATCCTTTAGGCAATGGAGTCAAAAATGGAAACTGAAACAAATTCGACAAACTAAAAAATTGACTCAAAAACTAACTGAACTTTTTTATACTTTTTGTAAAAAAAAATCAGCTGATTATAGAAGCCTCATGGCCTTCTCCTCAGGCTTCAAAATTTTGCAACAACTTCTTATTCTTGACAGCAAATAAAAAGTGATATTTACAGTGAAAGTGAAATTTTTCTTCAAACTTAGGTAAGGTAGTGTTTGAGGAACCTAACATTGACCGGTCCTCCCAGAATTTCTTACCCATCAAGACATTCTAACAAGAATACCTCATTACCTATGAATGCTGTGATCATATATGGAAATTTCCATAAATTATAAAACTTACCATTATTACCTTTGTATTCATCCTGGGCATCCCACCGAAGTATAACATCCCCTACTTTGAAATCATCAGCTTTGGTTTTTTTGTCATACAATTTCTTGATTTTCTCCTGAAGTTTTGAAGTATGATTGAAAACTTCTTATCTTGTCTGTTGTAAATGAATCATTTGACTAATTCTTCGCTTCATATCATTTGGTTCACTATTGATATCTTGCAAAATTTTCATCACTAGGACAGCTAAAGAAGTGGGAAACATTGTGTCAACACCATACACAAGCTGAAAAGGCAACCTATTAATTGATCTCTTCATGCTAACTCTATCCACCCATACATTATTTATGAGCTTCTTGTGCCAATTTCTCTTGTTCTCTTGCAACAAATTCTTAATTATATTCACCAATGATTTGTTTGAAGATTTAGCTAACCTGTTGCCTTGAGGATAATATGTTGTTTAATGACCAAATATTATGTGATATTTACCACAAAAGTCAATAATTTTCTTAGAATTATAGGCGGTTGCATCATTAGTAATAGTTTTCTATGGGCAACCAAAACGAGACAAGATATTTCTTTCCAAAAACAGAATGATGATAGTATTTGTAGCTTGCCTTGTCAGAATGGACTCAATCCACTTTGTGAAGTAATTAGTGGTAGTGAGTATCCATTTATGCTAATTTGATGATGGAGTATGGATCTCGCTAATGAAATCAAGACCCCACTGCTGGAAGGGTGCTTGAAATGCGATGAGTTTTAAGCGCAACGAAAAAATCATTCTCTTTCCTTGAAAATTTTGACATTCATGACAGCTCATGACAACCTTATACACATCTGAAAATAAACTTGGCCAATATAATCCAACCCTTAATCTTATGATGGCGAAATGAAAGACACCTAGACACTGACCTAGGTGAAAACATGGCGACTTGACCTGAGACTCTAGATGAAAATGAAGGACATGAGCCATGAAATGACAATAACCATGAAAAAAATTGAGGGAGTAGCTTTTAAAGACATAGACACATAAAGCAATCAAAATTTTATTTGAAAACTAACTTGGAAATATAAAATTTTGACCCAGAATCACTACTAGAAAAATTTGAAAGAGTACATATTGATCACTGAACATTGGAAACTAACTTTGGCTCCAGCTAGGGATGGCATCTCCTTTAGGATGTGTCAAGAACACTGTAGATCAGGTAGCCTTATCCATTGGGAAATGGAGTCAAAACTGAAAACTGAAACAAATTCGACAAACTAAAAAACTAACTCAAAAGCTAACTGAACTTTTTGATCTCTTTTGTAAAAAACCATCACCTGATTATAGAATCCTCATGGCCTTCTCCTCGGGCTTCAAAATTCTGCAACAACTTCTTATTCTTGATAGAAAATAAAAAGTGATATTTACTGTGAAAGAGAAATTTTTCTTCAAAATTAAGTAAGGTAGTGTTTGAGGAACCTACCATTCACTGGTCATCCTAGAATTTCTTTCCCATCAAGACATTTTAACAAGAATACCTCATTACCTATGAATGTTGTGATATTATATGGACCTTTCCATAGATTATCAAACTTACCATTCTTACCTTCGTCTTCATTCTGGGCATCCCGCCGAAGTGTAACATCCCCTACTTTGAAATCATCAACTTTGGTTTCCTTGTCATAAAATTTCTTGATTTTATCCTAAAGTTTTGAAGTATGATTGAAACCTTATTCTCTTGTCTACTGTAAATGAATCATTTGACTGATTCTTTGCTGGATATCATTTGGTTTACTGTCGATCTCTTGCAGAATTTTCATCACTGGGAGAACTAAAGAAGTGGGAAACATTGTGTCAACACCATACACAAGCTAAAAAGGTGACCTATTAAATGATCTCTTCATGCTAACTCTACCGCCCATAGATCATTTATGATATTCTTGTGCCAATTTCTCTTGTTCTCATGTTGGGAAAAATACTGAGAGGGGGGGGTGAATCATTATTTAGGGCATACACAAATCTTTTTACTTTTTCACTCTCTAAAACCCATACGCTACTTTGCTGAACCAAACTAGCGTATACACGCGGATATCCTTCATAAAACTCGCGTATACACAGAGATCTAATTATGTCATTAATTCTTCACTTATATCATTCCATAATTCATTCATTAGATGTTCAATAAACAGTAAACATGTGCAGTAAGAACAGAATAAAACATCACACATAAGCATCACACATGAACACCAGGATTTTAGGTGGAAACCCAAGTCGGGAGAAAACCACCGCTGTAGTTGCTCAGCCTTCAATATTTTATTATAGAGAAAACATCTTACAACAAATGTGTTGGCGCAGCCTCCTACCAGCACGCAGGCACCCACCTGCGCTCGTTTACCAGCCTCTCCTGGAAGGGAGCTACAACCCCCTGCTCTCGTTTACCAGCCTCTCCTGGAAGGGAGCTACGACCCCTTGATCTCGTTTACTAGCCTCACCTGGAAGGGAGCTACAACCCCCTGACTGAGAGCAACAACCCTTAGCACCTCTATGGACCACGTTTCATCAATTTTCACACTGGATCCAAAGCTTCCTTTAAAACACAACTTGCAGGCCACGTTTCATCATATTTTCAGACTGGACCCACTCCATACTTTTAAGCTCAAACATACATCACCAACAGATACTTGTCAATTCAGATAACCCAGACAGATAACAGTAACACAGCAGAACAGATCAGACATTTCATACTCATACTTCATCAAACCCTAGTTTTGCATACGCGCTTTCCTTTCAATGATACCGCATATATACGCGCCTTCGACCATACAAACCCGCATATAATTCTGTACAAATTACAGAGCTAATTTTACTTCCCATACGCGCTTTCTCTTCAGCAAACCCGCGTATATACGCGCTTACTCTGCAGCGAACTAGCGTATAGTTCTTCAGACATTTAGGTCATTGCAATTCTTCAGAACAGATACATCACACAGATTTTACCCTTTACTTCAGACAGATGTTCGCCTCCTCTCAGATCTAATCATTCCATAAACAGATATAGCAAATACATTTCAGATCTAGATTCCCTTCTTCATAATTTTCTTCATAGGTGCTCCATGCATTCAGATCTATCATTCAACTGTTACCCTTTCCATTCAGATATACTTCAGAGAGAACTATTCATTCAAGCTCAGACATCTTGCACACACCCTCATGATTTGCACAATGAATTTCTTCTCTTTATATAGGTTTACCCTTTTTCAATACCATGAGCCAAAACCACATTACTTTCGATGGTATTCCTGGACGGGGTCATTTAGACGAATCATTACCCAATACAATGGGTCAATACCATGGTGGTTACCCCTGGTTTTGCACTTTATGAGCGCTTTTGCCCATACGCGACTTGTTACATTATTTCCCGCGTGCATACGCGACTTCTCCTAGACAAATCCGCGTATGCATTGAGACATACTCTTCTCATCATAGATCTAGCACATACTGAATTCCTTTCTTCATTACCTTCTGTACTCTCTGTAGATACATCAGATTTACATCTTTTAACAGGTTCATCAAGACATATTCTATCAAGCACAACTTCATCAAGTGGGTTTCCATTCAAGGACAACACTCTATCAAGTGGGTTGTCATCAAGGACAACACTCAGCATCATATTGCCAACAAACATCATATCACATCATATTTACATCATTTACCAAGTCCATCAAGTCAAGAATAACTTCATCAGGTGGATTTCCATCAAGGACAACACATGCCAACAATCTCATATCTTCATCTTCATTAAGTGGGTTGCCATCAAGGACAACACTTTGCATCATATTGCCAACAATCTCCCCCTTTGGACTTGATGGAAACCACGATGGTGTTTGATCACCACAACAGATAGGTGCATTAAGAATACAATGACACCATGTCACTCTACCCATACTTTGACACCATTCTTTCTCTTCACTCAAACACCATGTCACTCTTCCCCTTTGACATCAAGGGCAAAGGGCGGATCAAAACCAACACACTCTCCCCCTTTTCTCCTCATGTAGAAGAAGCGTTCTACAGATCTGATGTATACTGAAGTGACCAAGCTCCCCCTGAGTTCATGCTAAATCTTCAAACATATTTTTCAATGAAGTACATGACTCTATGAACTTCCTATCACAAAAGACTCATACTTACATCAAAGATCCAACCAAGTGGATTTACATATGAGACCCAAATACCCAACCAAGTGGGTTTACAAATTTGACTCAGCTACCCAACCAAGTGGGTTTACAAATTTTGACAAGTCCTTACATGACTGAATATTGCAATTTTACATCATGGGTCTCAACATGACAATTTTCATCAAACTACTAATATAACTTTACATGACCAATACCAGAAAGACCTCAAGAAAGAGAACATATTTCAGAACCATCATAATGCCAACAATGCATTATACTCAGCAAAGCTAATGCTCCCCTTGAATCTGTGCATCCAAGCATCCTTTCCATATGACTAAGGCTCCCCCTTAGTTTGTGCATCCTAAACACTTTCACCAACAAATCATCAAGGCATCTTTATCAAAACATTAGAAATAGAATTATGAGAACTGGAACACCACCAGAGATACCAAACAGTATCAGAGATACCAAAAATCACTGCAGCTGTGCTGAATAAAGTTGACCCCAAACAAAAATTTGTCAGCAACCAGACATACGCGGTTTTATGTGCATGAACTCGCGTATATACGCGACTGTGTTTCAGTAAATCCGCGTATCCAATACCATCTTCTATATTTTAACCAGATCTGATTCTCTGTGAGGCAAAGATAGTGTTCAAATTCTTTTTGAGATATTTGAATGCTTCCCTGGAATACAGATAGATAGAACAGTGTAGTTGTGTCTTCAAGCGTCATCCAACGGTTGTAGCATAAGCACATTAGAAACCAAGCGTTCAGATTCTTTGCAACATCAATACATTCTTTCCAAGAGAAATTATCATACCAGAACAACATCTTCAAATATGTGTCAAGCAATCATCCATGTGGTCCAATATCATTAAGATCTTCAAGATTTAACATGATGTAGCATATGTAGGGAAAATGTCTCAATCATAGTAACAAACTCTGCATGATCCATTCTTATTTCTGAATTAAACGACTTCCAACTCATCCATGTGTGAGCACAAAAGATACTTTTCAGCAAACAGGGGTCAAAATCTCATCATAATAAACCATGTACCAAGTCATCATCTTTTAAGCATGAGTATCACAATAACCAAAGAATAAGCAGTCATAGTGCCAACAATGCAATCATTAGTATTCAGCCTGCTGCTCCCCCTGAACCAGTGCTCCTCCTTAACTTGTGCAACCTGAATACGTTCATCAGCAAGTCATCAGCAACAATCTCTGCATGAACTATCCTTATCTCCGAATTATAAGACTTTCATCTCAGCAACGAATACTCTTCATCAAAAGGCAAACAGGACTCATCCATAATCTTCAACATAAGAAACCAAGTATCATATCATCATTATTTAGAACTGAGAAACTAAGCTGATACTGAGTCAATAATACAGTTATTAATAGTCAGACTGATGCTCCCCCTGAACCTCTGCTCCTGATCTTTAGCTGTCATCCCAATTCTCTTATCATAAGTGCATACGCGACTGTGTCTGCTGGAACTCACGTGTATACGCGACTTTTGTTCACCTAACCCGCGTATGGAAAGTGACACATTGAAAATTTCTCTTTCTTTCATCTCCCCCTGAACTTGTACTTCTTGTACCTGTCTTCTTCATATCAGATGCTCTGTCAGAAATATATAACCAGAATAATCAGATCAACCATGAAAGTCATCATACATTGCTCCCCCTGTGACGATACATTACTAAATCTCATAATGTATCCCACATCATTCCTGCAGTCAATCAGAGAAGTAAGCTTCAGAAGCGGATGACTGCAGTAGGGTCAGAATTCCCTACGTTTCTGATCGGTCCTCCATCTTTTTCCAGATTTTTTTGAACTTTCTATTTGTGTGCTGGAAGTTATCCAATTTCTCATATCTGTTCAACCTGCATTCCTTTTCTACATGTCCATACTTGTTACAAGAATAACATCTCATGTGTCCAAAGAAATAAGCATAAGAATCATAATGAGTATTTCTAATCTTCCTCCTTTTACAATCAGCTGCTTTATGTCCATACTTGTTGCATGAAAAACAATATCCCTTGAAGCTACCAGAGTACCTTTCTATGTAGGATCTGTTAGTTTGTGGCTGAAATATTCTACTTCTGCAATTTGCTGCAACATGCCCATAATTATGACATTTAAAACATTCAACATTCTTGAATGATATCCTTTGAGAATTCATGATCATTGGTTGACCTTTTGTTTCTTTCAACTCTTCAGGTTTTTCATTGACATCCTTTGAATCTTTAGCACTTCCTTGCGAACTAGATTCTCCTTTGACCGTTTCATGAAAACCCAGACCAAGTTTAATAGAAGGAGACCTTTGACTACTAAGAATATTGTCCAAAATCTTAGTACTATCTTGAAACCTCAAAAGTTTAACCTTTTCTTCTAATTTACCTTTGAGAATGTTTACCTCAACCTCCAAGGCTTGGCATTGCTTTGTCATGCTTTCTTCTTTCCTTCTTCCATCTTCTACTTGATCATTCAGATTTAGAATCTCTTATTTCAACCAATTTTAGTTTTCTTCACATGTTTGTTGCAGCTCTTCATTCTTCTTATTTGATTTTTCCAGATCTTCTTTGAGAGAGATGATTTCTGCTTCAAGTCCTTCCTTTTCAAACGACAGAGGTTCTTTATTCTTCTTATTTGATGCTTCGAGATTTACTTTCAGAGATATGTTTTCTGCTTCAAGTCCTGCATTCTTCTTATTTGATTTATCCAGGTCTTCCTTGAGGGAGATGATTTCTGCTTCAAGCCCTTCCTTTTCAAATGATTGTAGAGGTTTCTCATTCTTCTTACTTGATGCTTCAAGATCTGCTTGTAGAGAGATGATTCCAGCTTCAAGACCTTCATTCTTCTTTTTTGATTTTTCGAGATCTGTATTTAGATCGTTATTTTCTGCTTCTAGTCTTTTCATTCGATTGGATGCATAAGCATGAAACCTTTGATACTTGTCTATAGATTCATTCTCCTTAGATGATTTTTGCTAATCTTCATCTTTAATCTTGACATCTTCTTCTAGATCCATACTGTCACTTTCACTATCATTACCTTTGCATATACAGGTAAGTGAAATACAAGAACAACGATCAATACCTGTTTCATCTCCTTCAATTTCTGCTATACATGATTTTTGAGGTATCTCCTTTCCTTGAGTAACCTTCTTCTTTTGCTTCTTTGCCATGAGAACTTGTAGAGCTTGGTCAGAATCTTCTTCATCTTCACTGGACACTTCATCATCATCTTCATTTGTATAATAACTCTTCCTCTTTTCAAATTGTTTCCCTTTACCATGTTTTTCTCTATAAGGACATTTAGCAACATAGTGACCAACTTTTCCCACACTCAAAACATTTGAAGGGAAGCTTACCTTTGAATCTTCCAGTGCCTAGTTGGAGTTTTCTCACAAAATTCGCTTCTTCTTCTTCGGATATATGGCTGGTTTCTTTGACAACTTCCTTTTCCTTTCCTTTTTCAGACACCTTAAAAGCAGCTTCTCTGATTTGAGAAGGACCTCCTTGTCTCATTTCAAAAGCAGTCAAAATACCATGTAATTGAACAATAGTAAGAGTTTGCAGATCTTGCCTTTCTTCAATAGCTGAAACTTTAGAGTCAAATTTTGAAGTCAAGGATCTTAAGACTTTTTCCACCAGAGTAGTATCAGTTATGGTTTCACCCAAATTTCTCATTCGATTTACAATATCGTCCAGACGTAAGAATAAATGGGCAATACTCTCATCGCTATGCATCTTCAAATTTTCATATTCAATTCTAAGAGTTTGGAGTTTTGCACTTTTTACCTTTGTATCTCCTTCATAACTCGGAATGATTTTGTCCCATATTTCTTTTGCTGAATTTAGCTGCATCACTTTAGCAAATTCTGGTTCAGACATGCTTCCTAATAAGACATTCACTGCTTTGGCATTGATTTCATACTTCTTCCTTTCAGCCGCATCAGTAGGAATACTTGCCGGATATTGATAACCTTCTTCTACGATTGCCCATACATCTGCACCAAGACTTTGCAGATATGCTTTTGTTCGTACCTTCCAGAATATCAGATTGCTTCCATTGAATAGAGGTGGCTTTATAGACATTACTCCTTCAAGACTTCCCATTGCGACGGATCTCCTTCAAGCGATCAAGCTTCTGCAGAAGGACCTGCTCTGATACCAATTGTTGGGAAAAATACTGAGAGGGGGGGGTGAATCAGTATTTACAGCATATTCAAAACTTTTTAATTTTTCACTCTCTAAAACCCATACGCTACTTTCCTTTAGTAAACTCGCGTATATACGCGGATATCCTTCATGCAACTCGCGTATTAGCAGAGATCTAGAAATGCAGATATTTATTAACTTAGTTCTTTGCACTATTCAATCATCTGAAGTTAAGTTAACAGTAAACATGTGTAGTAACAACAGAATAAACCATCACACAAAGCATCACACATGAACACCGGGATTTTTAGGTGGAAACCCAAGTCGGGAGAAAACCACCGCTGCAGTTGCTCAGCCTTCAATATTTTATTATAGAGAAAACATCTTACAACATATGTGCTGGCGCAGACTTGACCAGCACGCGGGCACCCACCTGCGCTCGTTTACCAGCCTCTCCTGGAAGGGAGCTCCAACCCCCTGACTCGTTTACCAGCCTCTCCTGGAAGGGAGCTATGACCCCCTGATCTCGTTTACCGGCCTCACCTGGAAGGGAGCTACAACCCCCTGACTGAAGGCTACAACCCTCAGCACCTCTATGGACCACGTTTCATCAATTTTCACACTGGATCCAAAGCTTCCTTTAGGACACCACTTGCAGGCCACGTTTCATCATATTTTCAGACTGGACCCACTCCATACTTTTAAGCTCAAACATACAGCACCAACAGATACTTGTCAATTCAGATAACCCAGGCAGATAGCAGTATCACAGCAGAACAGATCAGACATTTCATACCACAAACTTCAGCAAACCCTAGTTTTGAATACGCGCTTTCCTTTCACTGATCCCGCGTATATACGCGCCTTATACCATACAAACTCACGTATACTTCTGTGCATATTTCAGAGCTAATTTCACTGCGCATACGCGCTTTCTCTTCAGCGAAGCCGCGTATATACACGCTTCTTCTGCGGCAAACTAGCGTATGGTTCTTCAGACATTTAGGTCATTGCAATTCTTCAGAACAGACACATCACACAGATTTTACCCTTTACGTCAGACAGATGTTCGCCTCCTCTCAGATCTAATCATTCCATAAACAGATGTAGCAAATACAAATACATTTCAGATCTAGATTCCCTTCATCATTTTCTTCATAGGTGCTTCATGCATTCAGATCTATCATTCAACTGTAACCCTTTCCATTCAGATATACTTCAGAGAGAAGTATTCATTCAAGCTCAGACGTCTTGCACCCACACTCATGATTTGCACAATGAATTTCTTCTCTTTATATAGATTTACCCTTTTCCAATACCATGAGCCAAAACCACATTACTTCCGATGGTATTCCTGGACGGGGCCATTTAGACGAATCATTACCCAATACAATGGGTCAATACCATGGTGGTTACCCCTGGTTTTGCACTTTATGAGCGCTTTTGCCCATACGCGACTTGGCACGTTATTTCCTGCGTGCATACGCGACTTATCCTAGACAAATCCGCGTATGCATTGAGACATACTCTTTTCATCATAGATCTAGCACATACTGAATTCTTTTCTTCATTACCACCTGTACTCTCTGTAGATACATCAGATTTACATCTTTTAACAGGTTCATCAAGACATATTCTATCAATCACAACTTCATCAAGTGGGTTGCCATTCAAGGACAACACTCTATCAAGTGGGTTGTCATCAAGGACAACACTCAACATCATATTTCCAACAAACATCATATCACATCAGATTTATATCATTTACCAAGTCCATCAAGTCAAGAATAACTTCATCAGGTGGATTGCCATCAAGGACAACACATGCCAACAATCTCATATCTTCATCTTCATTAAGTGGGTTGCCATCAAGGACAACACTCTGCATCATATTGCCGACACAGAAAGATTCTATTATCAGACTGAAGGCTTCAACCCTCAGATCCACTGCA